>VSMD01078153.1:0-57673 GCA_008750895.1 Mirza zaza | reverse complement strand
CTTACCGGACCCACTGTCTTCATGGGACTCATTGTCTTCATCGCTGGAATCAAGAGTGAGAATGAAACTGCAAAAATAAAAGATACATTTTAAAAGAAATTCTTATCAGTCCTGGCCTATAAAAGATACTTTTTAAAAGGAAGGCTACCAGCATCATAAGCAACCAAACATCACAAATCTCAAGTAAGTGAAGAGAACAACCAATGGGAGTTTCTGAAATACAAAAAGGTTTGCAGGGCTTTAAGCCTTTATGAAGTTAGGATCACAATAGTGGAGGCAAAAAAAAAAAAAAAAAATAGAAGCAACAAGCTGCTAAGCAGTCTTTACTGCTGAATCAAAGATAGGGGAATAATGATAGCTGAGTAACATTAGCTGTCAGTAAGAAGCTTGTTTTCTGCCAAGTGATTTATTTCTATTTAAATATATGAAAGTGAGTGAGTCCCAAGAAAGGAGCCATGGGAAAAAGGGCTTGAAGATGAAGAGATCGCAGTTAAAAATCAAAAGGTTTAAAATAAAATTTTGCTGTAAGTTTGACCAGATTTAAAAAAAAAGGGGGTAAAGGAGCAAGGAGGTCCCCTTTTAGGGCGTTACCGCGTGGACAGCACCTACTGCTGAGCTTCCTATCTAGGTAAGTGGCCAAGGACTCAAGTCCACTTGGGGAGCCAACAAAGGATGTTTGCAAAGCTGCAACTGCCCCCTGCAGTGAGCCACGATGTTGGGGCCTCTTGCTTCTCTGCCTCATGACATGCCACTAGGCCCGACATGCGCTCTCCACTGCTCCTGCAAGGCCACTTTGCCTGTGGCTGTCGCTTACCAGACGGCTGTGCATACCACTCGAGGTGAAGCCAAGCGCATTCCTGTTCAGGACCCTTCAGCTCCCCGGACAGCCAGCCCACTGGATATCCCACCGACAGCCGCTCACTATGCCGGGCCAAACTCCAGCCCGGAGGAGCCACGCTGCAGTAAGCGTCGCTTCACTGCTGGAGCCTGGCTACATCAGAGGTAATCTTGTCATTAGTTACTGTGACACATAGCCACAGAGGATATCAAAATGCTAGAGGAGGTAGACATAATAGCTCTAAGGAAGTCCAGGTTTCACATATCAAAAGTTAGTCTTAGGCTGGGCGCGGTGGCTCACACCTGTAATCCTAGCACTCTGGGAGGCCGAGGCGGGAGGATCGCTCAAGGTCAGGAGTTCGAAACCAGCCTAAGAGTGACACCCCAGCTGTACTAAAAATAGAAAGAAATTAATTGGCCAACTAAAAATATACAGAAAAAATTAGCCGGGCATGGTGGTGCATGCCTGTAGACCTAGCTACTCGGGAGGCTGAGGCAGCAGGATCACTTGAGCCCAGGAGTTGGAGGTTGCTGTGAGCTAGGCTGACACCATGGCACTCCACCCAGGCAACAGAGTGAGACTCTGTCTCAAAAATAAATAAATAAATAAAATAAAATAAAATAAAATAAAATAAAATAAAATGTTAGACTTAGCTAGCGCGGGGGCTCATGCCCGTAATCCTGGCACCCTGGGAGGCCAAGGCAAGAAGGATCGCCTGAGGCTAAGAGTTCTAGACCAGCCTGAGCAAGAATGAGACCCCGTCTCTACAAAAAATAGAAAAATTAGCCGGGCATGGTAGGACTGCACACGCCTGCAGTCCCAGCTACTTGAGAGGCTGAGGCAGGAGGATTGCTTGAGCCCAGGAGTTTAAGATTGCAGTGAGCAGGCCAGGCGCGGTGGCTCACACCTGTAATCCTAGCACTTTGGGAGGCCAAGGTGGGTGGATTGTTCAAGGTCAGGAGTTCAAAACCAGCCTGAGCAAGAGCAAGACCCCCATCTCTACCCAAAATAGAAAAAATTAGCCGGGCATGGTAATGCATGCCTGTAGTCCCAGCTACTCAGGAGGCTGAGGCAGAAAAATCGCTTGAGCCCAGGAGCTGGAGGTTGCTGTGAGCTAGGCTGATACCACGACACTCTAGCCCGGGCAACAGAATGAAACTCTATCTCAAAAAAAGAAAAAGAAAAAAGAAATCGCAGTGAGCTAGGCTGACGCCACTGCACTCTAGCCCAGGAGACAGAGCAAGACCCTGTCTCAAATTTAAAAAAAAAAAAAAAGTTATTGCCTTGGGAGGTTTTCAGAAAGAAAGAGGGGAGAAAAAAGAAAGTTAGACTTCACTTCTTTAGGACTTTTCATTTGGCCTAGAGGCTGATACTAGGCTCATTATGTACTTTTTCAGTCTTTCAAGACACATGCTGGCTCACTCTCTTGATTAGATTTCCTATTCATTTAGCATCCACTGTACACTAGACTTATTCAGTAGTAAACTTCAAGTTTATTTTTTTAGTAAGGAAAGAAAACTCTTGCTGGGTGTAAGTTTTCCTAGGTATGGGTCAAGACATGACCTTGGTTATCAGTAAATAGTATATTTGTATAAATATACAAACTAAAAAGTGATTCATACTTCATCCATCCTTTTACATTGGTGTTACACACACACAAATATTTGTGATACACATACAAATAATTTTTGAGCGGTCAGGCAAAAGGAAGAAAGGATGGGAAACATGACACAGAAAGTCACATGACAGAGAGCCCCCACCCCAATCCCTAAAGGCAAAATAGCCAATTCCAGGTTGGATAGTAACCAACAGAAGTGGTCTAAGGAAAGCACTAAGGAAGAAATATGTGGTCAAAAAGAAGGCAGACTGCATTGCTTATTACTGGAAAAAGAAATTGAATAGAAAAAAAAAAAGAAGGCAGATGTTTTTCTTCCAAAAATTGGGCTAGAAAGAAAATAAATAAATAAAAGAAATTTTTTAAAAAATAAGAAATTAAAAAAAAAAGAAGGCAGATTTGGTTGCTATCTTTTTCAAGTAAAATTTACCACCAGGAGTATAAGTCCCTAGATTGTGTTTCACGGCTCATGTTACTGTACTGTCATTGGAAAATATATGCAGACTGGGTGAAGTAGCCCATGCCTGTAGTCCCAGCTACTCCAGAGGTTGAGCCAGGAGGATCGCTTGAACCCAGGAGTTAGAGGCCTCAGCGGGCCACGATTATGCTGTAAATAGCCACTGGGAGCTCCTGTCTCAAGCTCCTGGCCTCAAGCGATCCTCCTGCCTTGGCCTCCCAAAGTGCTGGGATGATAGGCATGAGCCACCAGGCCTGACCCAGATTCTATCTCTAAAAAAAAAAAAAAAAACGAAAAGAAAGAAACTATATGCATCAAAGTAAGAGCCTATGAGCTTAACCAGAACTCTAACATGAAAGGAGTAGGAAATCACATTAGAAGGCTTTGAAGATACATCAAACAAAAACCCTCAAAAACTTTATGAAAAATCCAAAGAAGTTTTCCCCTTTAAAACTGGGGCTAGGGGCCGGGCGCAGTGGCTCACACCTGTAATCCTAGCTCTTTGGGAGGCCGAGGCGGGCGGATTGCTGGAGGTCAGGAGTTGGAAACCAGCCTGAGCAAGAGCGAGACCCCGTCTCTACTATAAATAGAAAGAAATTAATTGGCCAACTAACATATATATAGAAAAAATTAGCCGGGCATGGTGGTGCATGCCTGTAGTCCCAGCTACTCGGGAGGCTGAGGCAGGAGGATCGCTTGAGCCCAGGAGATTGAGGTTGCTGTGAGCTAGGCTGACGCCACGGCACTCACTCTAGCCTGGGCAACAAAGTAAGACTCTGTCTAAAAAAAAAGAAAAAAAGAAAAAAAAAGAATGTACATGCTTTTATATGACTATAGAAAAAGTTCTAAAAGAATCAATACCAGATTATTCATACATCAGAAAAATGGGAGGATGTGTCCATGTAAAGGTGAACTTTGACTTTTTACTTTATATGCTTTCGCATTGTTTATTTTTGCCACACACCCATATCCCCTTGGCAATTTTTGCAACTCAATAAATGTTATAATTACATATGAGGAGGATATTTGTAGTTCATTCATTCACTGATTCAACATTTATTGAGCATCTACTATATGCTTGGTACTGGGGCCACAAAAAGGAATAAGACTTCCAAGGATCTAACAGCCTAGTGACAAAGACAGAAAAGTAAATAGAAGGTTTTCACCAAGCCTCATTCAGAAACTGAATTTTTAACAAGCCCCCCCAAGCAATTCTGACCCAGGGAGCTAGAGGACCACACTTTCAAGAACACTAGTTGAGTGCAAGAACCTTCTTTTCCTTGAAATCAGGAATTGAAAATAGCAACACAATGCTAATTAAGTAAACTTGGCATTGTTAGGAAATTTGAAACAATAGCCAGCCTACTAAGTGAGCCATTTGCTTTTCAGATCCAATTATTTAAACTCAGTATAACACGGTAATTTTTAAAGTAAGGTATTTCTGTATATCATCAAGGCTACCTTGTGATAGTACTAACAAAACGAAGACACTTGGGCTAAAAAAGACTAGTCAGTGTGTACCAGAGAGTATTAAATAGGCTTTGACTGATGGATGAAAACCAGTAGTCCACTTCTTGAATTATATTTCAGTAGTATTTCTGCCTTCAAAGTGCCAAACCACGCTTCCCCAACCCCCTCACTCTATTAATGACCTTGCCTCATAAGACACTGGGAAAATTGGTTGGGCATGGTGGCTGTAATCCTAGCAATCTGGGAGGCCGAGGCAGGAGGATTGCTCAAGGTCAGGAGTTCGAAACCAGCCTGAGCAAGAGTGAGACCCCGTCTCTACTAACAATAGAAAGAAATTAATTGGCCAACTAAAAATATATAGAAAAAATTGGCCAGGCATGGTGGCGCATGCCTGTAGTCCCAGCTACTCGGGAGGCTGAGGCAGGAGGATTGCTTGAGCCCAGGATTGGAGGTTGCTGTGAGCTAGGCTGACGCCACGGCACTCTAGCCAGGGCAACAGAGTGAGACTCTGTCTCAAAAAAAAAAAAAAGACAAGACAAGACACTGGGAAAATATAAGCAATCAGCTGGGAATTCCCTCATCCTCCTACCAACTATCTGCAACTATACCCAGCTCTCTGCTTTCTCTATCGCTAACAGCAAACAGTGCCCTTTCCGCTATCAAAGGCCAATCCCTCCCTCATACTTTGGATCGTATTCCCTTCAGCCTTCTCAAGGATTTTATTCTTATAATTCCAGCACTCTGTGCTCCATCATTGAACCCTCTCTCCTGGATCATTCCTTCTACTATCACTAGACTCCATGTCCCCAATTTGTTTTTTGTTTGGTTTTTTTTGAGACAGAGTCTCATTCCGTTGCCCAGGCTAGAGTGCCGTGGCGTCAGCCTAGCTCACAGCAACCTCAAACTCCTGGGCTCAAGCGATCCTCCTGCCTCAGCCTCCCGAGTAGCTGGGACTACAGGCACGCGCTAATTTTTTCTATATATATTAGTTGGCTAATTAATTTATTTCTATTTATAGTAGAGACGGGGTCTCACTCTTGCTCAGGCTGGTTTCGAACTCCTGATCTCGAGCAATCTACCTGCCTCGGCCTCCCAGAGTGCTAGGATTATAGGCGTGAGCCACCGTGCCTGGCCTCATGTCCCCAATTTGATGTTAATAGTCTTGAGCTCTCCATTGAACTCCGTGTACTTGACATCTTGGATATTCACTAAGTATTTAAAACATCACATGGCCAACACAGCATTCTTGATTTCCTCCCTCAACCCTGTTCCTCTTCTGGTCTCACCCATTTCAGTCAATGGCAGCCCCATGCACCCAGTAACACACGCCCGTAACTGAAGAGTCATCCTGGGTTCCTCTCTTTCCCTCACCTCCCACAACCGACTCATCTGCAAGCCCTGTTGGCTCTACCTCTATAACGTATTTCTTCTAATCTAAGACATTATTATATGTACCTCTAAGAAAGAAAAAGGCTGAATGCAGTGGCTCTTGTCTGTAATCCCAGCACTTTGGGAGGCTGAGGCAAGAAGATCACATGAGGCCAGGAGTTTGAGACCAGCCTGGGCAACATAGTGAAACTCTTAAAAAAAAAAAAAAAAAAAAAAAAAAGGAACAAGAGAGAGAAAGAGAGAGAGAAACACTACCAAACTACAATCTGCCTTCAAATGATGCATGCCAATTTCAGAAATGTGAAAATATGAAAAGATGTCTCAGAACTGATGAAATTACAATATACTGCATATTCATCCAAATCTCTCCAATTCTACTGTTAACACCCCAATCTAAGGCACCATCACGTGTCACCTAGACTTCTATAATATCAAGTTCCTGGGCCTTGGCTGTAAAAGACACATTTTTTCTTTTTTTTTTTTTATATTTATTTTTTCCCCCTCCTCAATACCCTCAAGACACATTTTTTCACAGCGCTATTGTGAAAAGTAAACAAAATAAGGTCTACCCCCTCTACTCCTATGGCAGTCTGAACTTCTGCCCCATCACAGCATTTATGACATTTCTATCCCCCACCCCAGGCAATAAGTTATACAAGGACTTGGAAGTGTATGTTTCACATTGTTCAGTACAAAGCCAGGATTCAATAAATATTTGTTGAATGAATGAATCTCAGAGAGTGATTCCAAGGACCCCTTTTATTATTTTCTACCGTCCCTCATATAACTTCACGTTGTGAAAGGAATTTTACCTACTAGATCTAAGTAACAGTTTTCTCCATGTCAAACTATAATGACATATATGCTCATCTATGTGAAGGTTTGAGGTATAGAGTTAGCCAAGTTAAAAAAAAAAAAGAAAAAACACTAACAATCTGCATTAATGAAAATACAATGCCCAGATATCAGGGGAAGCAGTGGTGCCAACTTGCAGCTAGGGTGAGTGTGGAGACTGGCAGGTTGTTGTCCAGCCTCAAAGGCAATCTCCAACCAGAAGCCCAGGATCTGGTCTTCGCATTTATAGACTCAGAAACTCAAGTTTATCAATTCTTCATCAAATGCTAAAGGCATGACTCCTGTCAACCAAATTCACAAGGAACTGACTAATAAAAAGGAACGTCTATTTACCTCCCAGGACAACTCATGGCAACCATCTGCCCTGGGTGCTCTCTATGTGCGAGCAAGCGACTGAGGGTCATGGGGAGAGCTATGATTTGACCTTTTGCATTTTTTATCACACATATATTACTTTAATTTTTTAATTAAATGCTCCAAAAGCATCTTTGTGCATTTAATTACTTTCATAAACTGGATTTTCCTAGAATTGGTTTCCAAAAATTAATCAAAAATGTGCCTGATTTTATAGCTCTTGGTACATTTGATTAATCATTTCCAAAGGGTTCTGTCAATTCATGTTAGCAGCAATACTACAATAGGGGTGAATATTTTAAATTTGATAATTTAATATGAAAATAATTTTTAAATTAGCACTTCTTTTTATTACTTCAGATGTATATTTTCCAACCTTTACTGCATTCTTTTGCTAATCCACCCTTTATAATGACTATCACAAAATAAGGTTTATCAAGTAGTTTTTGTGACTGATAAAAAATGAAAAGAGGAGGAAGAGGCCGGCCAAGGTGGCTCATGCCTGTAATCCTAGCACTCTGGGAGGCTGAGGCGGGAGGATCGCTCAATGTCAGGAGTTTGAAACCAGCCTGAGCAAGTGTGAGACCCCGTCTCTACTATAAATAGAAAGAAATTAATTGGTCAACTAAAAATATATAGAAAAAATTAGCCAGGCATGGTGGCACATGCCTGTAGTCCCAGCTACTCAGGAGGCTGAGACAGAAGGATTGCTTGAGCCCAGGGGATGGAGGTTGTTGTGAGCTAGGCTGACACCACGGCACTCTAGCCCAGGCAACACAGTGAGAGACTGTCTCAAAAAAAAAAAAAAGAAAAAGAGGAGGAAGAACACTTTGTCCCTGTTCCTCCAACAGCCCCACTCCCCAGAGATAAATAATGTATCTTATTTATCCTTCTAGAAAGTTCTTAAGCATAAGCGCATATCAGCAAAAGTGCAGACACCTCTTTGTTTTTTAACAAATAGCATTATGCTATATGAATTGTTCGGTAGCTAGCATTTTTAACTTTATATACCTTAGTGGTCTTTCTATTATCAATGGTCATAGCTCTCCACTGGAACGTCTCTGTATACTGGCCATTAAATCATACATCCTTCTTCCACAGAACTGAACAAAGACCAAAACAGCCTGTATGTGTCTGTATATGATTATATGAACATGAAGAAAAGCATGGAAGGATATGTAAATATTTAGCATGGGTTACAGAGAGACGGGGAAAAGAAAGGAGTCAACTAAAAGTAAGACCGAACTACATAAAAAGCAGGTATGCTATAACCACATTTATGTACTTACACATATGTGAGTATATGTATAAAGACATTAAATCAAATTGTTTTAAAAGAAAAAATTCTAGTAGAAGAATTGCTGATTCAAAGGACATGGGCATTTACAATTTTGATACTGCCAGACTGCCTTCCATAAAGATTGTACCAATTTATGTTCCTACCAAGAGTGTTTAAGATTGCCTATTTTCCTACAAATTTGCCAAAACTGGATATTATCAAACATTTTTATCTTTGCCAATCTGATTTATGAAAAATGGTATTTCATTTAAAAATTTGTATTTAATTATAAATAATATACTTAAAAGTTGAATAAATTTTAATGTCTATGGGCCATTTGTATTTCTTTCCCAGACAGCTACGTTCTAATATCCTTTGCTCATTTACTATGTGTTTGCTCACCTTTTTCTAAATTATTGATTTGTAAAAGTTCTTTGTAGATTAAGGGAAAAAGCCTTTTACATATGTAATGCAAATATTTTTCTAGGTTTTTATTTGCCATTTTTATGCTTTTTGTTTGATAACAAACTTAGACCTTTCCACTCCAAAATTATTGGAAACAAAATCTACCTATGCATTCCTCTAATATTTTTAATTTTAATTTTTAACTTGTTTCACCAACAGTAAACTAAGGGAAAATAGAACTTTTAAAATCTCACCAATCATCATCCTGGAAGTACGATTGGCCAGGCTCTTCTTCGGACCTGTCCATGTCTGTAGTAAAGACAAAGAGATGCTTTCTTAAGGAAATCAGAACTCAGAACTAGTAAAACATTTCTACCTTCTGCATTTATCTTTTGGCATATTTTCACCCTAATTTAAAGCCAAAACTTTGCTCTCTGAAATGAGAAATATTTAAAAATTTTGGTGCAGACTTTTCCTGGACGGAGAAAACTAGAAACATGGTGTATTGGTTCTTTGCAGGCCAATCAGAAAGCCCAAAGCACAGGACGGCCCCTGAGCTTAAGTCACTTCAAACACCGCCGCGTATTAGGGAGGCAGCCTGCAAGGAAGATAATCATTCACCTATTAGCCCCCAGACAAATTTTCTCTCAGCGAAAGGCTTTAGCATGCATAAACCCCTACTCGGTCCCCGCCCAGTGCTCTCTCAACCCCCCGATTCCAACCCCCCACCCCCCCCCCCCCCGCCAGTCTTCCCTGCTCAGGCCTCGTACAGCCCACACCCCCACTCCCCTCCCCTCATCAGCCAGTCTTCCACTGGTCAGGCTTCATCCGCCCCCACGCCTCCGCCCCCCCTACTCCCGCCTCACAGCCAAAGGAAGTCTTCCACCTATTAGGAGGACCTTTCCACCCTCCCCATCCTCCACCTCCTTACTCCCCACTCTCAGCTGGTCTTACCCAAACCAGTCCACGGCTACCCTCCCCTCCCCTCTTCCCAACCTCCACCCTCCCCTATCTCCTACTCCAGCTTCCCACTGGTCTTACAGGTCTCTACCCATCCATCCTATTCCGGCCTCCCGCCTCCAGCCAGTCTTCCACCAAACAGGCCTCAAACCCTCTACCCACTCCCCACACCTCCTGCCTAACATCAGGCCCAGACTCTCTCCCCACCATTCCCGCCTCAGCCAGGCTTCCACCAATGAGGTCTCGACCCCTCCACCCTTCCCCTACTATCCCCACCTCCGTGTGGTCTTCCACCAATCAGGGCTCAACCCCTCCACCCTTACCCCCCACTATCCCCGCCCTCCTGCTGGTCTTCCACCAATCAGGCCTCGACCCCTCTTACCCCCCCCACTATCCCCGCCCTCCTGCTGGTCTTCCACCAATCAGGCCTCGACCCCTCCACCCTTCCTCCCCTCACTGTCCCGTGCCTCCAGGTGGCCTTCCATCATGCCTGGATCCCTCCACCCTCTCCCCGCCACCATTCCCACCTCCCGCTGGTCTTCCACCAATCAGACTTCTACTACCCCCACGCCTCGATCTAAACTCTACCCTCCCCCTCACTCCTGCCTTGCACCACCAGTCTTCAACCTACTCGACCCCCCACACACACACACACAAGCAATCCCACTTCCACCCCCTCCACTCCCCTCATCTTGCCCTCCGATCTCCCACGGATCAGGCCTCAGACCATCCCCACACCCCCACTGGCCCGCCACCTCCCCCAGGCCTCCACTGCCCCTATACCCCCAAACTCCACCAGATCTACCACCACTCGGCCCCCCCCATACCCCGCCACCTCCCCCCAGGCCTCCACTGCCCCTACACCCCCCAACTCCACCAGATCTTTCCATCACTCGAGCCCAGTCCCCCCAACATGCTTCCACCCCTACTCTCAAGCCCCCGGCCATTCTTCCGCCTCTTGGACCTAGAGCCCTGAACCACCCCCCAGCCCTCAGCTCCCCCTTCCTCCCACCCACACAGGAATATCTGTCCTCCCCATTCCCCATTTTCACCATACCAGAATATCATTAACAAAACAAAATCCCTTCTTCCAGAAGCTCCCCACTCCCCGTGGAAACTGGCAAGATTATTTTGCCTCAATCTCAGTCCCAAAATCCACAGGCAATCAGAGTCCAAGGTACATGGTAGTCCTGATTTTAATTAAATCAGCGCAATTAGGATTAGCTTCTAGATTGCTCCCGCTTCAGCTTCAGTGCCCATCTCAGCCTTACCGGTCACCTACCTGGTGTCGTGGCCTCCAGCGTGGCGGATTCCTGCTCACCTACAACTGGCAGTTGGAGGTGTGCAAGACCCTGAGCAACTGGGGGGTGATGCCAGGCGCAAGACCTTTTTATAGAGCCCAGCGCCCCAGCGGGGGGTAGGAACTGACGTATTCCCGTGCTCCTGTACCCACCTATCACAGCGTGGATCACCAGGCAACAAAATTTGAACTTCGCGGTTATGAATTTAAACTTGGCGCCTAGCCACAGTGCTTCCGGAATCAGGTCTATCACTTCCACGGGGTGTTGTTTATTTGTCCCGACAGCGCCATTTCAATACAGACCTCGGACTGAGCCAGATTCTGTAGTTGAAGTTCCCTAACTTAACTTTCTGAGAGATAAGGAAAAACCGAGCTGAATCCTCCCCTAACAAAGTTCTATCCTTATGGAAATTTGGATAAGCGAGATTTGTTCCTTGCTTGAATTGCCCAAACCTCTAAGTCGGTTTGCCTGCCCTCCGAGCTGCGGGGTGGGTGGGGCACCTAGACCCTAAGATAATAGCAAGGCAGCGACCCAACAGCGCCTGGCAACACCAAACTATGACATTTGCTTTCAGAAGCCTCCAAACTCTGGAGATAAAAAGAGAAGTTAGGCCGGGCGCGGTGGCTTAAGCCTGTAATCCTAGCTCTCTGGGAGGCCGAGGTGGGCGGATCGTTTGAGCTCAGGAGTTCGAGACCAGCCTGAGCAAGAGCGAGACCCCATCTCTACTATAAATAGAAAGAAATTAATTGGCCAACTAATATATATAGAAAAAATTAGCCGGGCTACTTGGGAGGCTGAGGCAGCAGGATCGCTTGAGCCCAGGAGTTTGAGGTTGCTGTGAGCTAGGCTGACGCCACAGCACTCACTCTAGCCTGGGCAATAAAGTGAGACTCTGTCTCAAAAAAAAAAAAAAAAAAAAAAGTTAACTGCGAAGCTCTAGGCTCGCTCCAAACACACCAAGAAAAACAGAGGAAGCAAATGCTTTCCACACTGTGCCCATTTCTCCTGCAGACATCCATACATTTCATAAGCTAAGCGTTTGGCTAAAGAATGAAAAAAACAAAACAAAACAAAAGCGTTTGGCCAACGGAATATAAATAAAACATCCCTGCATTTATTTTGTGCTAGGCATTGTTCTAAGTGTTTTATGTGGATTTAATTCTTACAATGACACTTTTAAAAGTAGGCACTCGTATTTTACAGAGCTCACATGGCTAGAAAGTGACAGCCGGGCTTCAAACTCCAACAATCTAGTTCCAAAACCTATTCTTCCGCAGCGGACTGCCTACAATCCCTACAAAGAGGTACTTTCTCAATTGATAGGGAATTGGATTAAAGGGGTCTATTACTCTATCTCTACAACAGACTTGCAAATTAACCTCTAACAAGCCTCTTCCATAATAATGAGGACTTCATAACTCTGCCTGAGAGGTCTGGGCAAAGAACCTAAATGTGAGCTATCATTAAGAAGCATGTGCTTCAAGTAAAAGAGTGGGTTAGGATTGGAATACAACCCTAAAACAGGCAGTTCATAAATCACACAAGTTAAAACTGAAAAGTTGTCTTGAAGTATAAAAAATAAATAAAAAATAAAATACAGTAAATCACACAAGTTTATTCCAGGTGTGCAAGTAAGCCCCTTAGAGGCAAGAGCTGAAGTAGACTGGAAATAACTGGTGCAGATTCTTAAATAGAAGAAGGTATGGATAAAAACTTTTATGCGCAGGCTACTGGACACCTTTCTTCACACACCATCTTTTAGGAAACAAACATTAATCCACAGTAAGGCTTTGAAGGTACAAAGAACAAAAGTTGGGCAATTACCTTAATTTTTATTCAAAAACATTTTCCCCCTCATTTCCATCTCTGAGAAAACTGCCACCAGCTTGTTCGGCTCTCTGATGCACTGATCTCCTCCTCCTCCCTCAGCCTCATGGCAGAGTTTAACCGTTGTACAAAGGAGGAAGATAATTTCGCCCCCAAGAACCAAGACACTAGTCCACATAAAGAACAAGACTACAAGGGTAAAATAAAGCCAAAGAGGTCATAAGCAAAAGAGGACCAAGATGGATTGGAGGGCCGGGGATCCAAAGGCTTTGTCTTCTTAAATGGTTCATAAACCAACCCCACGGCTCCACCAGACTTGGCTAAGAAAACAATTCTTAGTATCATAGCTACAGTAGGGAAACCTGATCCTTTTATGTTCTTTGGGGCTGTTCAAATGTAGGTTTAATAATTGGATGACACAATTATTCAGTCCAACACTCAATATAACAGGACACAAAATATATCAGCCATATTAAGGGGAAATCACTCATTTATTGTTTAAAGATTGCAAGACAACATCTGAATTTCTGTAGCACAATTAAATGTTTTACTTTTTTGATAAAGCAGAGTACAATAGAAAAAACAATTAGTTTCCAGTAATATCTATATCTCTATTCAGAA
The DNA here is from genome assembly GCA_008750895.1 of Mirza zaza. Taxonomy (NCBI): domain Eukaryota; kingdom Metazoa; phylum Chordata; class Mammalia; order Primates; family Cheirogaleidae; genus Mirza; species Mirza zaza. The sequence goes on along the minus strand of VSMD01078153.1, from coordinate 44,302 downwards.
TTAAGTCTTCCACAGACATGTTACCTGGAAATAAAAGCCTGTTACAATAAGCAAAGCTTCGACCAGAGCGGCTACTTTACGCGCCAGGAAAAAGTTCATCCCTATAGGAGGAATGATGTGCTATGTAAAATGGCTGTAAGGTCACAGCCTTGAGGGCATTGGAAGTATATTATCCTATTCCACATTAAGTAGTTCGGTGAACTTCAAATATCAGTTTAATTGCAACCATGCTGGCAACCTTTAACTGATATTTAAATCAGGTAAAAAATAAATTAAGAAATCCCTTAACTGATGTTTCTTGATTTACACTGTTAAAAGGTACACAGTTCATTAACATGTAATTCAGGTTCTGAATTACATTTGAGACTCCTTGCTCAGAATTTGGTTAGCAGTAAGAATCTTTCAGAAATTCAAGTTCTTATTAATCAATAATTTGTCAGCTAGGATACATTCAGGCATCAGCTGCAACTACACAATAGGTGCACTGCCTCGGCGCTTTGGAAAGACATTATAATCTAGAACACTACTGGCAGACAAAAAATTATCTGCGACTAGATAGCGTAAGTGCAGTACAGCAAGACAAAACATATATTCATATGTTGGCTTAAGCCCAAGCCCTCGACCCTTTGTTGAGATTCAATAATTTTATTCCTATGATTTTTAATACCAATAACTCAAGTTCCAGTAGGACTAAAGTCTAATTTATACTCCAAACCAAGTAGCAGTGCAGTTCACTACTATTCAGGCTGAATCTGTACAGACTTCAAGACCAAGTCCAGAACACAGTTATTATAATACCCTACAAGGTCTGAAAAATAATTACTTGTATACATAAATGGTCCTTCAGAGATTTTACCTATGTTTCTTGATGAAAATTATTTAATATATTGAAGATAACTGTGACTTACTGATCAAATATTTGAATACTTATACTTACCTGGGATTTCATTTCTGCTGAAAGAAATAGGAAGAACAGGACTCACTTAAAAAAAAAAACAAACTTTAGAAAGGAAGGTCAAAATCTTATCACACACTATCACTTTTGGAAGCAGCATAGAAGGGGCAGTCGGGGGTAAAACACTGGTAAAATAGGTCAAAATTCAGCAAAAAAAAAAAAATCTATATTATTATCAATAACAGTACCACAACTGTGCCCTTCATAATTAATAATCACTCCTAAGAATCTTCATTTGGCACCAGATGGTGTGTATAAAGAGAAACACTCTGGGATGTTTTGAGAATCAGACTTGGTTTTGTTAGCTGAGTTACAGGAGAAGTTTTAAGAGGGTAAGGGGAGAGAAGGAAATGGGAAGTGGACCAGAAAATATTTTGAGTCATCATCTAAACCAACATAGCACTGATAGCTCCAAACATTAGGTCAGACACTAAAATGACTGATATAGGCTCAAGTGGTTTATAAAACCTATAAAAAGACTACACCAGCAAAGTTCCCACTGATCTGTCAGAGTTCAGAAACTAAGGGAGTAACATTTTAGCTTAAAACCTTATTCTCAAAAGAATCATATACACTTCACATGAATAAAAATACCTGAAACCAAACATTTTTAAAAGCTCCAATACCCAAAATATAAAGAAAAAAAAATGAATTCAGAAGACTCAATCAATCCATGGAATCACAAAACGGCTGGACAATCTGTATCTCCCCTCCACACTAACCATCCCATGGAAGACCAAGGGAGATCAGAACTTCCAGACCTATGCACCACCTGGTTGCTGCAAAATTCTATGGAGATTCCTTGTGGAACAGCGGTTTCCCATCCATCTCTTGCGTCTCTCCCTATCATGCAGGAATCAAGTCTGGCTGTGCTATTCTATTACCATTATATCACCCATCTGCAACATGGTACTGTACAGATAAGTAAGAAGTATGTTATCTAGTTCCCTTTCCCCCAGAAGGTTGAGGCTCAGGTATAGGGGTAATTCTTCTGTGCACAGTCTTTATTTAGGCTGACTCAGTGACTTCAACAGGCTTAATCATGTGGTCAGGTTTGTTGCCAGCTGCGTAATGCTCCCACATCTGTAGATAGAGCCGCTCTAGTTCCATTGTGTATTGTTTGGTGTTGAACAGAGGGCTAGATATTCTCTGCTTCCAGACTTTGCCACGAATTTTCTTCAGACTGTGTAATAATAAAAAAAAGAGAACCACGTGTACAAATCAGAGGAGAAACTTAGAACTAAACCCTATAAACTTAGTCACCTGTATGGCAAAATATATGAATAAACTTTATGCTATCTTCTTTTCTGATTGGCCCACTGTTACCTCAATGCCAAAAAAGTAAAGGGTCGCAGCTAACACAATGTTAACACTTTACCCCCATGTCCTCTGAAAAAAGTTAGTTCTTTCCTAAACAAGTATATCCAAGGAATATCATGCTTTCTCCATTTCACCTCATTTCTAATAAAAAGAAGAACTGGCAATGGCACATGACTATTCCTATGTGCTATGTAGTAGAATGTAAACTGCTTACCTTTGTGGAAAGCAATTTAACAATGTGTGTATTAAGAACTTTAAATGTTCAGAACCCTCTGACCTATCAATAACACTTTTCAATCTATTAAAAAGAAATAATTAGATACAAAGACACACATGATCATGCAAAAAATTACAATAGTTAAGGCACAAATACAAGATGAAATATTCAGTTTATGAAGATTTTAATGAAACAGGAAAACACTCAAGGGAGGAAAGAAATGCGTGTCTATTGCCATAATTTTCCACTTGTATCTGAACTGCATCATTTATTTAGGAATTAAAAATATGTTCCATGCTCAGTGTTACGTGGACTGACACTAACAACAAAACAAAAAACAAATGTTCCTAATATAACCAAAACTATGGTTTTGTTCAGCAAAAGGGAAAAAGAAGCAATCAATTCTTCTGGAAACAGGAGGGAAAGAATTCTATTTCCCTTCTGAATATATTATTTATTTATTTTGAGACAGAGTCTCACTCTGTTGCCCTGGCTAGAGTGCCGTGGAGTCAGCCTAGCTCACAGCAACCTCAAAGTAAGTCCTGGGCTCAAGCAATCCTTCTGCCTCAGCCTCCCGAGTAGCTGAGACTACAGGTATGTGCCACCATGCCTCACTAATTTTTTCTATATATTTTTAGTTAGCCAATTAATTTCTTTCTATTTTTAGTAGAGACAGGGTCTCACTCTTGCTCAGGCTGATTTTGAACTCCTGACCTTGAGCAATCCACCCGCCTCAGCCTCCCAGAGTGCTAGGATTACAGGCGTGAGCCACCACGCCCGGCCCGAATATATTATTTCTCATAAGATTATTCTTAGATGAAGAATTATTACTGTGGAACCAAAGATGGAACATTTCTGTGCATTTTTAAAAGCAGTTTTTAAAAGTTGTTTTAATGTTTGTTGTGAAAGAACTAGTAAACTAGCTGTGCATATATATCTGTTGGCCTCAACTCAACCATGTCCATTATTAATGCTCCTTGCCAAAGAAGACCTCTGCACTAGGGTTCCGTGTGTCAACAGGAAGACAGTTAAACTGTGGTACATCCATATAATGAAATACTACTCCACAAAAAGGAGTGAACTTGCTGAGTGAAAGAAGCCTTCAGAATGCAAACCATAGGTTCTATTTGGATAAAGTCCTAGAAAGGCAAAACTAATTTATGGTAGGAAAAAAAATCCAGAACAGTGGTTGTCTCTTGGGTTGGTGAGGAAGACCAGCTGAGAAAGGGTCACAAAGGAACTTTCTAGGGAGATAATAATGTTCTATATCTTGATAGGGGTTTGGGTTACAAAGGTATTTCTCAAAACTCACTGAATGGTAATATCTGTGTAATAATGCTTTCCTCACTACATATAAATTTGGCCTTGGTTGGGTACAGTGGCTCATGCCTGTAATCCTAGCACTTTGGGAGGCTAAGGCAGGAGGATCACCTGAGCCCAGGAGCTTTGAGGTTGCAGTGAGCTATGAAGATGCCACTGCACTCTAGCCCAAGCAACACACTCACACTCACTCACACACACACTCTCTCTCTCTAAAAAAAAAAAAAAAAAAAAAAAAAAATTCTGCCTCAAAAGAACAACAAATAGCATAGTAAAATATTAATGGTAGAATCTAAGCAATAGGTATAAAAGTATTTATAAAATGAAAAATTTTCATAACAAAATGTTAGGGAACAGTATTATATGAACCAAACTAAGTTATAAAAGTCTAAGAATTTAAAAATATACCAGAATGTTTACTGTAGTTATCTCTGGGCTGATGGACATGAATCTTAATTTTTTTTTAATGCCTAGGCTCAAAATTTTCATTTTCCGGCCGGGCGCGGTGGCTCACGCCTGTAATCCTAGCACTCTGGGAGGCCGAGGCGGGCGGATTGCTCAAGGTCAGGAGTTCAAAACCAGCCTGAGCGAGACCCCATCTCTACTATAAAAATAGAAAGAAATTAATTGGCCAACTAATATATATATAAAAAAATAATTAGCCGGGCATGGTGGCGCATGCCTGTAGTCCCAGCTACTCGGGAGGCTGAGGCAGAAGGATCGCTTGAGCCCAGGAGTTTGAGGTTGCTGTGAGCTAGGCTGACGCCACGGCACTCACTCTAGCCTGGGCAACAAAGCAAGACTCTGTCTCAAAAAAAAAAAAAAAAAAAAAATTTTCATTTTCCTATTGAAAATTTGAGTATGTACCATATATGATAATAAATTGTGAATTGGTAGGGCTTATATAACAGCTCATCAACATTTGAAGATACTGGTACTTGATATGCTCTTAAGGAAAATTTGCCTCCAAATTTTAAGCTGGAAAGTCACTGCAATACCTGTTTTAAAAATAATTGCAATACATGGTTTTTTAGATTTTCAGTATGTATGTTAAGAATTGTGTACAAATTGAAATGTCTGTGTACTGATCCTCAACACAACCAATAAAATCCCAATTACAAAAAAATAAATAAATAAAAAAATAAAGCAAATGAAAATAAATTTTTTTAAATTCTTAGATGTGTATGTGATGTTCAATGGAGAAAATTTTGAAAATAGCTAACATTTGCTTAATGCTTATTATGCACCAAGAACTATTCTAAGTGCTTCGTATTAAATATCTTTTTTAATCCTCACAAGATCTTGCTAAGCTCCCTTTTGCAGATAGAAAAACCAAGGCACATAGAGATTAATCTGCCCAAAGTCACAGAGCTTAGATTCACTCAGGCAGTATGACTCAAAGAGCATTCTTTAACTTTTATATAATAATATGCTACTTATCAGAAAAACATAAGGAAAAAAATCACCCATAATACCCAAAGAAAAACCTCATTTAAGAAATATTATTTCATTATATGGATAAAACCTCATTTAGCTAAGCATCACCCTCTAATTCCCACACATTTTCAGGCATTTAAAGTTATGCTTTTTTATTTCTTATGCTACAGTGAAAAAGTGGCAAGATTCACTCTGTTGGCCCGACTAGAGTGCCATGGCGTCAGCCTAGCTCACAGCAACCTCAAATATCTGGGCTCAAGTGCTCCTCCTGCCTCAGCCTCCCGAGTAGCTGGGACTACAGGCATGTGCCACCATGCCCAGCTAATTTTTTACATATATATTTTTAGTTGTCCAGCTAATTTCTATTTTTTAGTAGAGATGGGGTGTCTCTTGCTCAGGCTGGTTTTGAACTCCTGACCTTGAGCAATCCTCCCACCTTGGCCTCCCTGAGTGGCAGGATTACAGGTGAGAGCCACCACATGCCCGGCCTTTTTTATTTTTAAGGCTATAAGAACTGTGAGGAAGACTTATACCAATTCACTCACCAATTCATGAAAAGGCCAATGCCTCAATGCTCCCTCACTGATATCATATTAAAACTCTTTCTTTTATAGAAAATAATAGATATACCTCAATATTACTTTAATTGGCATTTCTACTACAGACTGAAACATTTTCTTGTTAACCACTTGTATTTCCACTTCAGTGAGCTGTCTGTTCATTTCCTTGTTTACTTTCCTATTAGGGGATTTAAATGTCCTTCAGTCTTCATATAGCCAGGCTATTAATACTTTGACATATGAAACAAAGATTTTTCTTTTCTTCATTTGCCTTTTAATTTTCTTTAATTTTTTATTCAGCCTCTTACTCTCTGCATAGTAAAACCTATTGATCACTTCATTTACGGAAGTATAGAAAGTTCTTCTCCCATCCAGAGATCATACAACTGATTCATCTATATTACCCTTATTTTATGGTTTCATTTTATAACAGCTATATTCTCTCTACCACATAATATGTTCATGGAAAAGTTTACTTACTATTCTAGATCAGTTCCCAGTTTCACAGCTATATCTTCATATTCTTGTCTATTTTTAGCAATAAGCTCAAGACAACCTAAGCAAGTGAGCTGGGAAGCCGCAACTCGGGAAGCAAGAGTCTCTCCTATAATACAAAAGAACAATTGCACACCTGAGAATGTAAATAACACAGTTATCAATGTTACTTATGGTAAGCATCCACACAATACAGATGAAGAGAGTGGAACCAAGTGTTCAGACTTAAACAAGTTTCATTATCTATCATCTTTCCTTAGCTGTTGCTTCTAATACTATAATTTCACCTGTAAGTGTCTCCCCCCAAAAGAGATTTTTAAAAGAACAAGAAGATTCCAATGATTTATCAGCAACTTACCTGGCATAGTTACCATGGGTGTCCCTGCCCAAAGGACATCCATCCCCGTGGTGTGTCCATTACAAAGTGGAGTATCCAAGCAGACATCTGCCAGTTGGCCTCTCCTGACATGTTCCTCTTTAGGAGCGACAGGTGAAAAAATGATACGGTTCTGGGGAAGGCCCATGTTTTGTGCGTACTGTTGAATATTAGGTTCTCCTACTGCTGGAAAACGCAACAGCCATAATACACTATTGGGAACACGCTTCAGAATCTAAAATAGAGAAAATAAGAATTATTAATAGCAGATCTACCCTTCTCAAAAGATTCCCATAGGTCTCTAATGATCATACCACACTCTATTCTTTCCACCCAGACAGAAGCCTACTGTGAACTTAAGTCTTTCCTTCACATAGATGAATTAGATCAACTAAATTACTCTTCTTCTGCTTAGCTGTCCCCAGAGAGAGTTCAAAGAAAGAGAGGAGACTGACGTTATAAGAGACAAATCAAGTTACTAATTGGCAAAATCTCAGGCATCTACCTCCTGTGGGAACTGACACAGGCAGTGTTTTTGTTGAAGAGATGGAAATTTTCCATTTCAAATTTTAAATCCCCCACCATGACACAACAAAGAAAGTTAACTCACACTTACCTAACTTTATTTGCCTAATATAAATCAAAGATCAGCAAACTTTTTCTGTAAAGGGCCAGATAGCAAATATTTTTGGCTCTGTGGCCACATGGACCATCATAAATACTCAATTCTTCCACTGTAGCTTGAAAGCAGCTATAAATAATGTGTAAACAAGGTGTGGCTGTGTGCCAAAAAAATGTATAAAAACAGGCAGTGGACTGTATTTGGCCCATGGGACATAGTTTGCCAACTCCTGATTTAGAGCTACTTCTACTCAATGTACCACACAAGTTCAAGAAGAACACATGAATTTCTGAATTCAGAATATTTCTGATTTTAAAAAGTAGTACAGTACACATATATAACACCCTCAGCGGCAACTCCTTATAAACAAACACATTAGTACCTCTGCCTCAAGGGGCAGGAATGTTCATACTATATGGATTAAATAAAAGACGATAAATAGCTTAATGTCAGTTCAGGTAGTTTTGCTGTCAAATTTGTCACATAGTTATCAAAAAGCTTTTGATTTTCAGATTTTTTTTGAACATTGGGAAGTGAGGACAGTACACCTGTACTCATCCTCATCTGCTTCCTCTTCTCCTCTACCCACCCCTCTCCACTAAAACAAAACAAAACAAACAGATGTGTGTGTGTGGTGGGGGGATTAACCAAGGAATTATATCCAGATTGCCTGAAGGTAAAACATGCCATTTTATTTTAATTCTGTGGGCTAAGTAAGATCAAGTTACAGATATGCAATATCCTGCTTATGCAAGCTGGTCTGATGAACTGAGAGGCAATGACATAAATCGACTCCTTCCTGGTTATAACTCTAAAATACTGCAAGAATGTTAAACATGGGTGGATGTACATGACAGCTTTTGCTATCAGTTTAGACCAAACTACAGTCTGTAAACCAAATCTGGCATGCTGCCAGTTTTCATAAATAAAATTTTACTGGAACACAGCCATAGTCATCATTTATGTAAAGTCTGTGGTATTTTCCAGCTATAACAGCAGAGCTGATTAAATGGGACAGAGATCATATACCAAAAACTGAAAATATTTACCATCTATCCCTTTAAGAAAAATTTTAGTGACCCAATTTAGACAGACTATATAAATTTAAAAGGTTCATAATATAATATTTAGAAATTAGAAGGAGAAATCAAAAACACCTGAAAAATCTACAACTTGAAGATTAGGAATAAACACAATAGTTACTGAATGGGGGTAGGAGGACCCGCCTCAGCAAGATGGTCTATATACAGAATCTTTACTAGTCTCCAGACAGTAATAATGAATCTATGTACACTCACATTTGCCCACATCTGCAAAGTAGAAGGGTCAATTTTATACAACTGATTAAAGTTACAGTACACAATGGCATCTTCCGGTAGCCCATACTGAGAACGGGTAGTTACGATAATGGTGCGGGGAACCTCCTCCCCAGTTGCAGCCTTATTGTTGATCTAGAACGAGGAAAAGAATGTGGTTATATTTATTTAAAGTCAAAATAGTCCTTTTCTTTTAAGAGACAGGTCTCACTCTGTCACCCAGGCTGAAGTACAATGGTGCAATCATAAGCTCACTTTAGCCTTGAACTCCTACGCTCAAGGGGAATGATCCTCCTGCCTCAGCATCCCAAGTAACTAGGACTATAGGCCTGCATCATCACATCTGGCTATATTTTAAATTTTGTAGAGATAGGGTCTCACTATGTTGCCCAGGCTGGCCTGGAACTCCTGGCCTCAAGCAATCCTCCCCCCTCAGCCTCCCAAAGCACTGGGATTACAGATGTGAGCCCCTATACCAAGCTGATTTTTTTAATCCATAAAGAATCCGTAAGTTTTACTCTACCGGCTGAAGAAAAATTTTTTTAAATTAAAATTAAAAAAAGAATCCATAAGATGCAAAATGTAAAACCATTCAAAGTCATGTCACTGAACTATGGGAAAATATATATGATATATTAAGTTAAAAAAAAGAAAATAGTTGCAACACTATTTTAATTTGGGGGAGATTGCACTACAAAACATCTTGCTCTAGCCTCCAAAGTTCTAAAACCCTATTAACAATCCAACAGCAAACTTTTGCTCATTCTTTTCTTTATGGATAAAATGTCCTTTTCCAAATCACACTCATACTTCAAGGATAAATTACCCTTCCCAAATGGGTCTCTTCTCCCAAGACTGTTTCTCCTCAAACTGATCATCACCATCTTTGAGCTTCTACATTATACAATTAATCTTCCCTTGTAATTTCCACACATTTGAATACTGCCTTATGTTGTTACGTAACTATTCCAGATGTACATGGACATTTAACTGTTAACTCCTAAGAGGTCAAAGATCCTTGCCTTACACTCTTTTGACAGAGCTACTTATTCAAGAATGCAATATATATTTATTAAGTATACATACTACATTACTGTGGTTAACACATGGGTCCCAAAGTAATTCAACTCAGTGGCAGATACAAACACAGGGAATTATAATGTGTTATGTTGAATATAATGATATATCCCAAATATTACAGAAGCATAGAAGATAGTTACTAATGGAGTAGCGATAGAGAGGTTAGCAATAAGTACAGGAACTGATTCCTGAAGGAGCTATCTGAACTGAGAGTCTGAGTAGGATTTAGTCAGGAAAAAGATGGGATTATAGAAGCAAGAAACTGTGTGGTGCCTACAGATAGGTGACCATATGATAAGAGAGTAAAGCCACAGTCAGGGAATAACAAGATATTAACACAGTAATAACCTATTAACACTCAGTAATAACCTACTGGCTAAATCTGGAAGACTTAAAATCAGACAAAGCTACATAAGATGCCAATTTCCACTGAACTCATTTCCTTATTTATAAAATGGGAATAATGATATTTGCCTCCTAGAGTTCTTAGGAGGTTTAAAGGAAATAAATGCATGCTTGGTAGTACATATTATGGTCTATTATTCTCTCACCTGGGTAGTTGCCAGTCCATTACTAATAATGAACCCATTAATTGTTATCTGAATCTGTCCTCTGTTAATCATTTCAATAACTGCTTCTGCAATGGTATTCATAGGAATGACAGGCATATTAAGAGCTGTGTTACTGGTGTCCGCATTGTCTCCTCCATCAGGACATTTCATCTTAAAAATAAAAGACACAAAATGCATCATTAGGGAAAAGATCACAAATGCAGTTAACTTTTCTTCAACGACAATATTGACTAGGTTCTGACCTTGACAATTTTCACATCTGGTAGACTATCAAGAAATGCTTTGAGGTCGATGCCATTCAGGACTATCCGATTGTCATAAATGTGCCCATTGGACTTAAAATCGATGACTGCTTTTTTCTAATGAAAAAAATAGTTTCAGACATGTCTGTTAGGATGAGTAAGACATGACTACAGTTCTTTGAAATTCCCCCATAGCACTGCTTTATACCTACCTTCAGGTGAGGAAACATGTTAGCATGATCACCAATAAAGAAGGTATGGGGCATATAAGCCAGTTTCTCAGAATACTGCTCAGCAACTTCAGCTGGTGAAGTTTCCTGATCAGTGATGATGTAATCCATGAAAAGCGCACCACTAGTCCCCGGGTATCCCAGCCACATTGCCTAAAACCAAACAATCCCAGATCAAAAACTGATTAAGAACCTTCATTAGTATACTCATCTTTAAATTCATCATCAAATACCTTAAATGTGTACAGCTTTTCGTATGTCAATCATACCTCAATAAAGTGTTTTTTTAAAAAAAGAACTTTCATCAAAAGGTGCCAAAGTTAAATAAGTAAACAAACAAACAAGGAGGGTTGACTTCTTTAGCCAAGAGCAATCAAGTAGTATTTTAGACTAACCTTCTAAGTGCTAAAATGTTTTTCAAATTTGTAAGGCAGAGAACCTATTTATACCCAACCATGAATTGCATGCCTCCACATACATGTACCTATAGGCACTGTATTCTACACTCAAATTCTTTATCCCTGTGCATTTCAAGAACGTTTAAAAAAATCAAGCATGTCTGCCCTATTGTTTCAAACGTCAGTTAACCAGAGGGGGAAAAAAAACACAGCATTGTCTTTTTAGCCCAATACATGTTATAAGTGATTGCTATTAATTCCTTTACCTGTATAGGAGCTGGCCTGAGAGCAAAGAGCTCATTTCGAGCCCCCTTGGTATAACCATTCATATTTACAAGGATGTGAATTCCATCCTGATGGATGCGATCAGCTGCTTTTCCATTGCATGGAATCTATGGAATAGAAAACAAGAACTCACTATGTATAATCTCAGATTAGTTCATTTAGCTTTAATGGCATTAAAAAAAATTCAGGCCAGGCGCAGTGGCTCACGCCTGTAATCCTAGCACTCTGGGAGGCCGAGATGGGCGGATTGCTCAAGGCCAGGACTTCGAAACCAGCCTGCGCAAGAGCGAGACCCTGTCTGTACTATAAATAGAAACAAATTAATTGGCCAACTAATAGAGAAAAAATTAGCCGGGCATGGTGGTGCATGCCTGTAGTCCCAGCTACTCAGGAGGCTGAGGCAGAAGGATCGCTTGAGCCCAGGAGTTTGAGGTTGCTGTGAGCTAGGCTGATACCACAGCACTCACTCTAGCCTGGGCAACAAAGCAAGACTCTGTCTCAAAAAAAAAAAAAAAAAAAAATTCAGATTCTCAGATTCAAAAGTGGTAAGAACACAAATCAACTACATTAATGCAGGGCAAAAATATGATTAAGTGTCATTAAAATGGGCCCAAAGCATTACAGAAACAGAACACAGAGGAAGGAGAGTTTATTTCTGGATTGAATGTATGAGAAACAAGATTCCATACAGGAACTGGTATCTGAAATGGGCCTTCAAAGACAAACAGGAGTTTGAGAGAGTTTGACAGAATACAATCTCAGTAGCAAACAGTATGAATAAAGAACCAGAGTAGTTGGTATTTAATACTCCACTGCTAAATTTGAGTGGCTTTAAAAAAAAGAAAAAAGAAAGAAAGTATAAGGTAGGTTAAAAAAAATGGTGAGTAACTCACTTTTATTTGGTATAGGGTATACATGAAGGTGAATGGTAGGTGAAAGTCTTGGCAAACTGAGAAAGGTTGTAAAGGCTATGCTAAAGAGTTTAGACTTCACTCAACAAGGAGTGAGGTCTCTGATGGTCTCAAAGGTAGAAAGGGGTATGCTTCTTGGTCACAAGGCATTCAACTATACATTAAAAATGGCCAGGCATACTTTTGAAACAACTATATTGCAAAAGATGTTGGTGCATACTATGTATTAAATGAGAAGAGTCTTACAACCCTTCTGCTAGGACTTCAGTGATTTACATATATACACATACACGTGTGTATTTACATACATATGTATACATACACAAGTGTACATATATGCATACATATGTGTGTATACACAAACATACACACTATAAAGAGATAATATATTGTCTCTACTAGTCACCAAAGTGGCCAAGAGAGTCAACAAAGAAAAACTTGTAGTCTACATACTCAGCAAATTAATTCCCCCAAAGGTTTCAATCTTATTTTAAAACTTATACGACTAAAGGATATAACAACAGAACAAGTACAGAAACAAAGATAACCAGAGGCAAACACTGCCAGGCACAGTGGCTCATGCCTATAATCCCAGCAGTTTGAGAGGCGAAAGTGGAAGGATTGCTTGAGGCCAGGAGTTTGAGACCAGCCTGGGCAACATAGTGAGACCCTGTCTCTACAAAAAATAAATTAGCTGGGTATGGTAGGACGTGCATGTAGTCCTAGCTACTTGGGAGGCTGAGACAGGGGGATGGCTTGAGCCCAGGAGTTTGAGGTTGCAGTGAGCTATCATCACACCACTGCATTCCAGCCTGGGCAACAGAGTGAAACCCTGTCTCAGAGAAAAGAAAAAAAAAAGAGAGACAAAAGTCCACAGAAATAGATGAACCATAGTTCATCTATTTTCTTTAAATACCCATTTATTCTTCCAAGTCATCATTTTGTTCAATTTCTTCCGTTAGTACCTATTAAGTTTCTACTGTCACAAGTGCTGGCTCAACCCCCATAAAAGTTATATGTCCAATTACAAATACAACACATTTCTGTTTCGTTCAAAACATCAGCAAAAACCATGATTATAAACATAAATGACCAAGGAAGGAAGATCAATGCAATTGCCCGTATGTAGTACTATGTTTAATAGCTACCATCAAAAATATAAACCATATACCAATAGCTTTATTCAAATTTGCTCAAAATAAAAAGTTGGAAGTATAACAGTTTCACCTAGGCTGGGCGCGGGTGGCTCACGCCTATAATCCTAATACTCTGGGAAGCCGAGGCAGGAGAATCATTTGAGCTCAGGAGTTCGAGACCAGCCTGAGCAAGAGTGAGACCCCATCTCTACTAAAAATAGAAGGAAATTGGCCGGGCGCGGTGGCTCACGCCTGTAATCCTAGCTCTCTGGGAGGCCGAGGTGAGCGGATCGTTTGAGCTCAGGAGTTCGAGACCAGCCTGAGCAAGAGCGAGACTCCATCTCTACTATAAAAAAACAGAAGGAAATTAATTGGCCAACTAATATATATAGAAAAAATTAGCCGGGCATGGTGGCGCATGCCTGTAGTCCCAGTTCCTTGGGAGGCTGAGGCAGCAGGATTGCTTGAGCCCAGGAGTTTGAGGTTGCTGTGAGCTAGGCTGACACCACGGCACTCACTCTAGCCTGGGCAATAAAGTGAGACTCTGTCTCAAAAAAAAAAAAAAAAAATAGAAGGAAATTAGCTGGACAAGTAAAAATATGTAGAAAAAAATTAGCCGAGGATGGTGGTACATGCCTGTAGTCCCAGCTACTTGGGAGGCTGAGGCAGCAGGATTGCTTGAGCCCAGGAGTTTGAGGTTGCTGTGAGCTAGACTAGCACTCTAGCCCGGGCAACAGAGTGAGACTCTGTCTCAGGGAAAAAAAAAAAAAAAAAAGAGTTTCTGGGACTGCAAACTAGTTCAACCTCTGTGGAAAGCAATGTGGAGATACCTTAATGCGATACAAGTGGATCTACCATTTGATCTAGCAATCCCATTTACTGGGCATCCACACAAAGGAACAAAAGCCGCTCCATGAAAAAGACACCTGCACTCGAATGTTTATAGCAGCACAATTCACAATTGCAAAGATGTGGAAACAACTGAAGTGCCCATCAATACATGAGTGGATTAATAAAATGTGGTATATGTATACCATGGAGTTCTATTCAGCTATAACAAACAATGGTGACAGAGCACCTCTTGTATTTTCCTGGCTAGGGCTGGAACCCATTCTATTAAGTGAAGTATCTCAAGAATGGAAAAATAAGCACTCACCAGCAAATTGGTTTTAACTGATCAACACCTAAGTGGACATATAGGAATAACATCTATCGGGTATCTGTCGGGAGGGGGGAGGGGGAGGAGGGGATGAGTATATACAAACACAATGAGTGAGATGTGCAACATTTGGGGAATGGTCACGCTTGAAGCTCTGACTTGAGGGGTGAGGGAAGGCATGGGCAATAAATGTAACCTTAACATTTGTACCTCCATAATATGCTGGAATAAATAAATAAGTAAGTAAGTAAGAGTTTCACTTACCTGAGAAAGATCAATGAAATGATTGGCTTCTGCCATCACCTTCACTCGGAAGTTTGTGCCATCATCTGGGCTCAGGGCATAACAGAATACCTGGAAGGCAGCACATAGTATATTTAATAAAAACTTGCTCAAATCTTTTGGAAAGACATTTGGTTTAGTACATCGTGGTGACAATAAAGCCAACACTGTGGGTTTTTTTTTTTAAACAATTAGTGAGTGATTCTAGAGAAACACTAGTCTTACCTCAAATTTATCAGGATTATGCATGCCTGGAATAGACTGCATAAGGTGAGAAGTAGGATGATTCCCAAAGTCAGAACTCACATATCCTACACGAAGTCGACCATCACTGAGCTTCAAGTCTTTTGGATGTTCATATGGTGGTTTATGAAGGACATTAATCTACCAATAGAACCCAAGGCTTGTTAGTAAAATGGAGTCTATACAGAAATTTTCATCTAGGAAAACTGACTAAAAACACACCAAACCTACACATCACACCTGTTGAGGTTTGCCCAGAATATTTCATTTAATTCCTATAGCCAGGCCGGGCGCGGTGGCTCACGCCTGTAATCCTAGCTCTCTGGGAGGCCGAGGTGGGCGGATCGTTTGAGCTCAGGAGTTCGAGACCAGCCTGAGCAAGAGCGAGACCCCATCTCTACTATAAATAGAAAGAAATTAATTGGCCAACTAAAATATATATAGAAAAAATTAGCCGGGCATGGTGGCGCATGCCTGTAGTCCCAGCTACTTGGGAGGCTGAGGCAGCAGGATTGCTTGAGCCCAGGAGTTTGAGGTTGCTGTGAGCTAGGCTGACGCCACGGCACTCACTCTAGCCTGGGCAATAAAGTGAGACTCTGTCTCAAAAAAAAAAAAAAAAAAAAAATTCCTATAGCCAGTTTGATATAACCTTAGCAGTGTATGTAGTATGTTTCATACTTTAACATTTTCCTGAGACCTATGAAAAAGCATGAGCGAATTTAAAACTTGTAGGAATGAAGCAGCATGGACAGAGCATGATAAACCCTCCAGCATTTTAGAAAATTCTGTAGGGAATTTTTTTTTTAATGTAGGGGAACCTTTTAAGAAAATAAAACTATACCTAGCACTCTAGTCCCATTCTCCAACCTTTGATCAAGTAGTGCTCTAATTCTCAAAGATGAGCACAAAATACCAAACACTTTATTAACCATTATGGCTTTCAACTTAAAGAAAAACACCACCAGTCTATCGTTAGTGTTTAAGGATTCCACCTTATGAAGTGCAGGGGGTTATGCTTGACATAGGACACAATGGAAAGGGACTGATAAAAAGTTTCATTTCTCAACTTGGGTAGTGTTCACTTTATGATAACTCATTAAGCTATACATTTGATTTGCAATTTTCTGTATTGGTGTTTTAGTTTACAACAAAAAGATTAAAACAAAAGAATCATACCTTATCTAGGCAGAGGTTCCCATGCCTCTCAGCAATAGCCTTCCTGAAGCCATGAGAAAGAGGATATAGCATACTATGATGAGGATGCACAGAAGGCAACCTATTCTTCTCTAACTGGTCAGCCACAATGCTGACCAACTTCTTCATTCGCTCATCATAGTCTGTCCAATCACAGACAATCTAGAGGAAGCAAAAAAGAAGTTGTTATCCTGAAAACCCTATCCTAAGATCTACTGTTTTGTGCGTCTTTGGCCTAAAGTAATGTCAGATAACCTACTAAAAAACAGATAATCTACTAAAAAACACTGTCTCCAGTCAGGCTTGGATTATTACAGCACATAACAATTAAAAAGCAATTACAACACTGAAAGTCAATTACTGGCCTGTTATTCTTTACCTGCAGGCAATGAGCCAGGTTACAATAAGCATCAGGAAAATCAGGCTTAAGTTTCAGAGCCGTGCGGTAAGAAGCTATTGCTTCTGGAATATTCCCTGAATCCTGAAAATAAATAAAGTGGGATGGTGAAGTTTCCTAAAATTAAACTTTAGGTTCTAAGATGCACATATTATAATAAACAGTATTACCTTGTGAATGGAAGCCAGATTGCTGTGGGCATCTGCAAATGCAGGGTTAATCTGGATGGCACGTGTATAACATTGCAAGGCTCCCTGAACATCCTGCATCTCCTTTAGAGTGTTTCCCATATTAGAGTAGGCATCAGCAAAGGTAGGACTGATTCTAAAAGAGAGGACAAAGGTTTTATCTAGTAGAAGAATCTTAACCCCCCAATTGTTAGGAAAAGCCATTTTAGCACTTGCCCAATGTGCCAAATGCCGAACATTTAAAAATTAGAAGATAATTTAAAAGGGCCAGGTGCGGTGGGCACTCACACCTGCAATCCTAACACTCTTGGAGGCGGGACAATTGCTTAAGGCCAGGAGTTTGATACCAGCCTGGGAAACATAGCAAGACTCCACCTCTACAAAAAATTTAAAAATTAGCTGGGTGTGGTAGTACATGCCTATAGTCCTAGCTACTCAGGAGGCTAAGGCGGGAGGGAGAGTCACCTGAGTCCAGAAGTTCGTGTTTTAGTGGACTATGATTGTGCCACTGCACTCCAGCCTGGGCAACAGAGCAAGATCCTGTCTCTTTAAAAAAAATTTTTTTTAAATAAAGCTGTGAGTTTCTTACCGAATAGCCTCTTTATAATGCATCAGAGCTTCTTGTAGTTTTCCCTGCTGCTGTAGTACACTTGCTAAGTTTGAATGGGCAGCAGCAAATTCTGGGAAGACCTACAAAAAGTCAAAATCATAACTGAGATTTACAAAAAACTGTTAAACAACAGTAATAACTTACTACAACCTTAAGAACTTTGCTCAAGTACCTCTATACCCCTAAACTTCTATCTTTTTTCCAAGTCTACTCATTCTCCAAGGCCTAGTAGCTCAAATTCTACTTCTTCCTCTATTTTATACCTCTCCTTGTTTCAAACATGAGGTAGACCTCTCCTCTTCATCTATGCTGACTATTCCAGGACCAGTGAAATCTCTCTCTGCTAAACTCCTACCACATCTACTAACCACCATACAGCCATCAGGCCCTGAAATTATATACTTATCGATAGCTCCTCTATTTTTTTTTTTTTTTTTGAGACAGAGTCTCACTCTGTTGCCTGGGCTAGAGTGCTGTGGCATCAGCCTAGCTCACAGCAACCTCTGACTCCTGGGCTCAAGCGATCCTCCTGCCTCAGCCTCCCGGGTAGCTGGGACTACAGGCACACGCCACCATGCCCGGCTAATTTTTTCTATTTTTAGTTGTTTGGCTAATTTCCTTTTATTTATAGTAGAGACGGGGTCTCGCTCTTGCTCACGCTGGTCTCGAACTCCTGAGCTCAAACGATCCTCCCGCCTCGGCCTCCCAAAGTGCTAGGATTACAGGCGTGAGCCACCACGCCCGGCCTATAGCTCCTCTTAAACTATGGGTTCAGTTTAATTTTTTGTTCAGATCTTATCTATCCATAGAAAAACGAACTCTGAATGTAGAGATTTTCTTCAGTGTTACACAGGACCTCACATCATACCTTAGGTACTCAATTACTGGTTCAGTGAATAATCCTCTTTTAAATGATTCAACCACTATGTATTTTTACAAAAGTGGATGACATGGCAAACCTAACTGCTTTCCCTCTACTATCACACAGACTAAATACCCAGCCACACCGCCCTCAACATACTTCTAATGCTTTACGATACAAGCGAACTGCCTCTTCGATGTTTCCTTGTTCTCGTTTGATATTGGCTAGGTTATTCAGAGAGTCTGCATGGGTGGGACACAGACGGAGAGCAGTATTATAACAATCTTCTGCTTCAGCAACCTAAAAAACAAAACAAACCATTCAAAAACTACACAGAAGAATCATAGAGCCAACACTGATACTGTTCTAATAATTGCTCAGTTAAGCCTAATGGCTGGTAATACTCCAGAAAATGGGTAATTTTTGGTATTCTTTCACTCAACCAAAACTCCACAGTAAACCAATATACCATCTCAATACTTAATAATAATACATACAAAAAAAGACTTTCTTAATCCTACCAGATAACAAAGAAATAGACTGAGTAAAAATCCTTACACTGCCCTTCTCTTTGAGAGCATTGGCTAGGTTGCAGTAAGCGTCAGGAAAATGTGGTTGCAGTTCAATAGCTCGCCTGTAGGTGTCTATTGCCAGATCTATCAGGCCTTGCTCATAATACACACAAGCCAGGTTGCCGTGCACCACTGCGTGATTTGGACTCAAGCTTAGGGCACGAAGGTAAGCTGCCACAGCTCTGTAAATAAAAACACACACACACAAAAAAAATGCAACTAATTTTTAATGGATACTTTGTTACAATTAATTCAAGCTGCGCTATACCAAAATATATCAAAATACTATACTTTAACCTCCAACCAAAATTGCACCTTTATAAAATGTATTTTTATACTAAGAAATTTTAAGAACAATGAAGCATATTTGAAAAAAAAAAAGAAATTTTCTACTCTCACATAGTAGGCTTTCCTTTGACAACAACAAAAAAAGTTAAAAGTCGGGATTTACTTAACTTTCTGAATCAGATCAAAGAATAATTTAATCTAAGAAATAACCATTTCAACAGTTCTACAACAAAGGAAATTTCAACCAAACGCCCAGTGAGAAAGATAATGGCTTTGAGGAAAGCCAACAATGAAAAGCCAGGCAACAATACCTACAAATAAAAGGTATCACAGCAGACATCATGGGCAGGGAAAGACAACATATTAGAAAAGGAAAATGCGTTTCAAGGGACCATTGTGATAATTTCAGTCCAAACTCTCAAGTATCAATACAATAGACTCAAGAAAATTTATTAAATAGAACATTCTCTCACCTGTCAAAAATGCGTGCCTCTTTCAAGACATTTCCTAAATTGATATAAGCATCCAGAAAATTTGGGTCAAGCGTGACAGCCTAAAAATTTCAAGACAGTTACTTAGAGCAAGTTAGGATTTTGCCAGATTAATTTCCCAATTAAACAATTTTTTTATTCTGAGGTCATTTTCAACTTCCAATTACAGTCACTAGTATAATTAAATCTTATTTCATTTTTAAAACCCAATTTATTTAGTACCTTCTTATTATTTTTACAAATCTCAATTTTATGAAAAAAACTTTTCATGTTCTCATGAGCAAAACGGGTCCTGAAGGAAAAAATTTAAAAGTGGGTCTTCTCCAATTTTATTGAGCTGAATACTTCTAATGATTGCCCCTATTTTATTCAAATTAACCAGTTTAACTCTTCTAATGGCACAAAGAGGCAGCAAGCTCTTACTGAAAAGGAATCATATACCTCAGTTGTATACATACAACTGTATACTCAGCAAGACCTTAGTAAGATATGTAATTAGAACTATATACTCGGTAAGACAATACTTCAAGGAGATACTAACCATTAAATGATGTCATGTGAATAACTCTGAAGTTGTCTTAAAATATGGCTGGATATATCTAGAGCAGTGATTCTCAACCTTGGCAGTATATTAAGAATTCACCTCCTAAAAGGTGCCTGGACTCTATCACAAGCCAGTTAAATCAGACCCTCTGAAGATGGGGCCAGAATATCCATATCTTTTTACAAGCTCCTCATGTGTGACCAATGTAGAGAACCACTGATCAAGAAAGGTACTCCTTGCTGTGCATTAAGATGTAGGGGCGGGGGGAAAGAAAGGTACTCCTATAGTGTGGTAATTATAAACTTTAATCAAAACACTGAAAAGGTAAAGAGTAATTGTAAATACATTTAAAACAGTCATAAGGAACACTGCATCTTCACTTAGATGGTAATTCTGTAGTAAAGACAGCATGCTGCATTTAACTTAGATTGTCTACAGTGATAGATGTCCTCCCCAAAAATCTTTAACTTTTTATTATGGAAATTTTCAAACATACAAAAACAGAGGAACATGAACCCAACAAACCCAAGTCTCCCTTATCCATCTTCAATTCATAAATCATGTTTAATCTTATTTAATCTATATTCCAACCTACTCCCCCAGATCATTTTAAAACAAATCCCCGACATATTCCATTTGAAAATATTTCAATATGTATCTCAGAAACAAGAATGCTTTCCCCTCTCAACATAACCACAATACCATTATACCTAAAAAAAAAAAATGACAGCAATTCCTTAATATCAAATATCCATTCAGTGGTCTAATTTCTGATTAGCTTTACATCAGGATCCAAATAAGACCCATACACTTTGCCAATGTGCCTTTCTGAGTTTCTTTTAATCCTTGCAATTAAAAGTTTAATTAAAATCTCCATTTTTATTCCTAAAATTTGTTGAAGAAATCAGATTATTGTCCTATAAAGCTTCCCACAGTTTGGTTTTTTCTGATTGTATCCTTATGGTGTCCTTTAACATGTTTCCCTGGGCCATGTATTCCCTGTAAATTGGTAGGTAGAACTAGAAGCTTAATCAGATTTGGGTTTCTCTTTTTGCAAGACTACTTCACTAGTGGAATTGTTTACTTTACCACAAGGTACTTAGTATCTGGTTGTATTTATTTGTCATTGACAGATGCCTAAAGCTATTAATGGTGATACTCTATCATTCTTTCTTTAACAGTTGAAATACTTTTATAAGTGAAACTCCCCCACCAACTAATGGGATACTCTAAAGTCCAGTTCATACAGGAGAGGGAAGACAAATGCTTTCTTCATTTTTTTTTTTTTTTTTTTGAGATAGTCTTGCTCTGCCGCCCTGGCTAATGTACAATGGTATGATCATAGCTCACAGCAATCTCAAACTCCTGGGCTCAAGCAATCCTATTGCCACAGCCTCCCAAGTAGCTGGGACTACAAGCACATGCCACTGTGCCCCGCTGATTTTTCTATTTTTAGTAGAGATGGGGTCTTGCTGTTGCTCAGGCTGGTCTGGAACTCCTAAGCTCAAGCAATCCTCCTGCCTCGGGCTCCTAGAGTGCTAGGATTACAGGCGTGAGCCACCTTGCCTGGCCCTTTTTTTTCAATCTTTAATTGACAAATAATAATTGTACCGTATATTTATGGGGGTACAATGTGATGTTTTGATCTATGTATGCATTGTAGAAAGATTCAGCTAAACTAATTAACATATCCATCACCTCACCAACTTTTTTGTGGTGAGAATGTTAAAAATCTATTCTTTTAGTAATTTTGAAATATTTAATACATTATTATTAACTGTGGTTACCATGCAGTACAATAGATCACTGAAACATATTTTATTGCTCCAGTCTAACAGAAACTTTGTACCCTTGGAGGAACATCTCCCCTTTTCCCATCCCTCTCAGCCTCTGGTAATCACCTTTCCACTCTGTTTTTGTGACATCGACTTTTTTAGATTCCACAAATAAGTGAGATCATACAGTTATTTGTCTTGCTGTGCCTGGTTTATTTCACCTACCATAAAGCACAGGCAACAAAAGCAAGAAGGGACAAATGAGATTGCATCAAACTAAAAAGCTTCTATACAGCAAAGGAAATAATTAACAGAGAAAAGAGACAAGCCACAGATTGGGAGAAAATATTTACAAAACATACATCTGATAAGGGGCTAATATCTAAAATATATGAGAAATTCAACTCAATAGCAAGAAAACCAACCTGATTGAAAAATAGGCAAAGGATCTGAACAGACATTTCTCAAAAGAAGAGATATGAATGACTAGATATATAAAAATATGTTCAAGATCCTTTTGTAGTTCATAAGCATGATGATTGGGTGTTCGTGTCATGTGTGAGATGTGCCACTCTCAAACCTTGTTATGATGTCGGCACATTCCCACCTGACATGAAAAAAAGAAGAAAAAATATGTTCAACATCACTAATCATAAGGGAAACGCAAATTAAAACCATAATGAGATATCACCTCGCACCTGTCAGAATGGCTATTATGAAAAAGACAAATGATCTTAGACAAGCTAGCATGAGGAATTAAAAATTGGAAATTTAAAATTTTTAAATAAAGAAAAAATCTGATAAAAAGAGAAAAAAACAAAACAAAAAGACAAATGATAACAAGTTAGGATGTGGAGAAAAGGGAACCCTTGTACACTGATGGGGGAATATAAATTAGTACAGCCATTTTGGAAACTAGTATGGTGGTTCCTCAAAAACTGTGTTGTTCTCTTTTTAACCAGTTTTCAAAATGAGTTGTTCCTTATCTTCCAATGGTGACAAATGAATTTTTTAGTATAATTATGAGCTCATGGATTTAAATATATTTCATAAGTTTCAGTGTATTTCAGTTACTATTCCTGTTGATGCTCAAGTCCCCATCTTTAGCCAGTAGAAGCCTCTTCAACTTGCCTGAGTCCTTTTGAAACCAAGTAGTATGTCAAAGCTTCCTTGCTTTCTGGTATGACAAGGCATTCCAGACAAATCTTGTATATTTCCTGCCCCAGATCTGGAATCACCCTTTTCACCAAGAAGCCCTGCTTCTTTAAAGCCTGTTTTAAAATGCATTTTTAGAGCAAGACCCTGTCTCTACTATAAATAGAAAGAAATTAATTGGCCAACTAATATATATAGAAAAAATTAGCTGGGCATGGTGGCGCATGCCTGTAGTCCCAGCTACTTAGGAGGCTGAGGCAGAAGGATTGCTTGAGCCCAGGAGTTTGAGGTTGCTGTGAGCTAGGCTGACGCCACGGCACTCACTCTAGCCTGGGCAACAAAGTGAGACTCTGTCTCAAAAAAATAAAATAAAATAAAATGCATTTTTAATTACTAAAGTACATTCTCAGTGCCAAACTGGAAGCTTCCATACCATATACCATCCAGCAAACACTGCAATACAGATGTTCCTCCACTTAGAGAAAGGTTACATTCCAATAAACCCATCGTAAGTTGAAGATATCTCAAGTCAAAAATGCATTTAATACACCTACTGAACATCATAACTTAGCCTACTCTACGTTAAACATTCTCAGAACACTTATATCCACCTACAGTTGGGCAAAATCATCTAACACAAAGGCTATTTTATAATAAAGTGTTGATAGCTCATATAACTTATCCAATGCTATACTGAAAGTGAAAAACAGAACGGACCTATGGCTACTCAAAGTACAGTTTCTATTAAATGCATACGTCTTTTGTACCACTATAAAGTAAGAAAATTCCTAAGTCAATTCCTAAGTCAAACCATAGTAAGTCAGGGACCGTCTGTACTGTCAGAGAAACAAAGACATCGTGCGACTGGTTAAGTAAAGACCTATTATTTTAGTTCTGGTAAAAAAAACACTCTGTACATGTACATACTTCATAAATACCAATTATTAATTTAACTAACCTTTTCAAAGTGATGAATTGCAAGCCAAATCTCCCCTTGTGCATTGAAAACACAGCCAAGATTACTCCATGCTACTGCAAAGTTCGGTTGCGTCTCAATTGCTTTCAAATAACATGCCTTAGGAGGGGTTAATGAAAGAAGATGGGAGGGGAAGGAGGTAAAGGGAAAGGGGAAAATTTGTAAAGGGAAAAAAAAAGATTGGGGGGAGGGGGGAAGAAGGTGATATCATTATTCCTTCTCTGACCAGCCAAAAGTGACCCTGCAGCATAGGCTCGCTTGCGCCAAAACTAATGCGCTGCCACAGCTGGCTGCTCCTGCGCCTGCGCCACCAGAACCCAAGTGCAAACCACCGTGTTCAGTTCTGCCAACCAACGACCAACCCTTACACTGGGACTAACGTGGGAAGTCAGTTGCTGTAAAACTATATGCTTGACTTCTCTTATCCAAACACCTAAGGGCTCTTGTTAGGTTCTCAAGTCGTATCTAGAGGGCGCCACTGCCAAGTTTTCCTACCCCCACCATTTCCCAAAGTGTGTTCCACAAGGCTTTAATTAACAGGTGTCACTGGAAAAAAGGATTTCATGATCAAATAAATTAGGAAAACAAAACAGGTTTCTTTACTACAGGACTTCCCTAAGCCTTTAATAGTATCACAGGGATCCCTGAACTTAGCTGACCATGGAACTCTTCTTTCCTTGGGCATTTTATTAGAGTACTATGAAACACATTTTGGGAAATGCTACTCTTCAACAATAATGGTCCTCACTAGCATCAAAACTATCCTCCTGAAAAATGTTTTTCTGCCAAAGTCAGATACCATGAAGCCAGGCTTTAAGTTACATCCTCACAATGCCCTGTCTCCCAAGAAGGACTGAGGCTGAAACCTCACATGACAGGATTGCACCTAGGTTGAGGTCCCTGTAATGCGAGCGCAAACATCGCTTGCGCAACCTAACAGCATCGCACTGCGCAATCGCTGCGAACTGCTGCGCTACATAGAACACCCCTAGACGCAGCAAACGGCCAACCAGATCCATTAATCTACTAGACAGGCCCATAGAGAATATTTGTTTAATGAGATTAGTTAGACTCGAGGTATGTTAAAACCCAATTTTATCCAAAAAGGCTACAGAATAGGACTGAGGGAGCCAGTCAATCAGATTACTCATCTAGTCAACCGTTCACAGGGGCTCACTCGCACGCAATGCGCATTAACGCCGCGCAGCCTGTGCGCTACTGCAGGGTCACAGCGCATCATCAGAAGAGCAGAATGCTGCAATCCAAACAAAGAAGAAAAAGGAAAAAAAATGAACAACAAGAAGAGTTAGAAGCTTTTACTAAGTAAATTATCTCTAATAAGTTTTAATATCTTAATTAACTTTTACTTATCTTTGACAGAATTGTGGCTATAGTATAAAACATTCTCTTAAATAACTTGCTTGTAAATAAAATTATTTTAAGCTGTTTCTGAAGCCACAAGACAGAAGATTCAGGCATGGAGGCAAATTGTTTTGCTGTGGCAGTTACAAACCCGTTACCATATTTCTCATCATGTGACTTTTCGGTGCGTTCCTTGCTGGAAGAGGAGGAGGAGGTTGTGTGTCTGCCCTAGATCCAGGCCTCGAGCTCCCTTCAGCGAGGCACCTTACGCATGGAATAGGAGGTTTCACCCACCTGAAACCTTCTAAATACAATATCAATGGTGAAAAACCAAAAACAAGAGAGAAAATAAAAACAAGATCATTAGTAAAAGTTCAACAAAGCAATTGAAATTCTTTGGATGTCTATTACATATGGGAATGAGGACAGTCTCAAGTCTGTAACATGGGAAACATGCAGAAGGGAGAGGGTTAATCAGGGCTATTGCATACAGCAGGGATTTTTGCTGGAAGAAAGGCTCTTCATTTTCTACAAAGACAACTTAATTTTGCTTCCATCTACTAGGAATATGCTGGCTTGAATTTTCAAATGCACTGATTACAAAAGAAATACATTGCATTTCACTCAAGAGTATTTTCTTGTTTACTAAATTCTCACAAAAAACAGAATAACATTTTTCAAACTACGTGTCTCCAGAGCTCTGAAATAAAGAAGTCAGCAACCTAAGGCAGGCGCAACGTCTCAGCCTAAACCGATCTCTAAAGCTGCAGTGAAGTGCAATTCATGTTAGCTGTCCGCTTGGTGGGGTGACAATTAATAGGAGCTGATCAAATATTTGTCCTATAAATTACCAATTAGATTTATCGGCTAAGATTGAAATCAATTACAATTCATTAGCTGGAAACCTACATAAGGTTAATCCAAAGTGTCAGCAGAATTTATGAGCTATGCACTCAAAACTAGTGCCTTTTTAACATTAGATGGTGCTGAAAAGCCTTCTCCCTCCCTGGACAAAGCAGTCAAACAGACAGCTACGCTGCGCATACACTCCACGCATTAGCATGCGCGTGGGGCTCAGAGCAACAGGTGGGAGTTTCAGAAGCATTCTGGTTTCTCCCCACTCCTCACCCCTGCAGCGCGGTTGCGTAAGGTGGCTTGTAACAAGACAACTGCATTTATAAATTTAATTTTACATTATACCAAAAGCTTTAATTAACCCAACCTGGTGTTCAAATTCATTATTTGAAAACACAGAATGCTAAAAGCCACCTTTCCACTTTGGCAAGTTTTCTTTCGATCAGTCCATTTCCCAAACAAACCAGCTTTGTCCTTCTGACTTTTTTTTTTAAGGGAGTGGGGTAGGGAGGAATAAAAGAAGGAAATGAGGAAGAAAAGGAGGTAGACAACCAGGATTGGAAAAGAGGAAAAAGGAACTCAGGGAGGGAGTGAGGACAAGAAGGGGCAGGATGTTCCAATTATTAATTTGCAATCATTTTAACAGCCTTTCTTCCACTGTAAAAAAGGGTGAGGAAGATGAAGGGAGGAAGGTTAAATAAGAATTTTAAATGCCAGCATTACAGGGTAACATTTGGATGAAATTCTTCTCCACTTACAAGCCACAAAGGACTTAGAAGAGCAGCATTTTCAATGGCACCTGCATCATATAGGAGTCTTGAGCCAAATCACAGGCGCTCTGCTTGTCACCAGCAGGCAAGCCTCAGATTTGAAGGAATGTTATTTATTCCCACATAAGATCATGACGGAGCCCATTGTTATAAAGATGATCTAGCTCAGCAGAAAGGCTCCAAAATGTTCAGGTTCTTGCTTTACCCCCAGATTTAGAACAGATATGCCAAAGCCTGGCCCTGCTCTAGTCTGAGGCGATTCATGCCGTCAGTTTTCCTCAGTTTCATAGGACTGTTTTGTGAAGATAGCTCAATGAAGAGTTGAAGACTTGGCAAAAAGTACAAGTTTTCATAACACTGATGTCTAAATGTGTTCTATCAAACACCTACCTTGGCTTCTTCCAAGCGACCCAGGGCTTTGAGCAGGTTCCCCAGGTCACTGCGAACACAGTACAAATCCTAGAAACCCAGAGATACTCTGTCATTAATTATACTCTGCTCTGTCGATCACAAATATCTTGAAATCAGTTTTACACATCTAGCTCCCTGCCATTTTATTCTGTCAACCAAAGATACTGCTTGACCAACTTAAGTGGAGGACCACAATCCCTCATCCTCAATTCCAGATTCCAAAAAAGTTCCAAAAACTCATTTGATGGTTAAATCTAACCTTAACTGACATGAAGCTATTTATAAAATTTATTTATCTCACTTAGTATAAATACTCATATATTTTGTTGCAGAAATATGTTTTACTATAAGTGCTGCTTTAGAGCTGGCTGAGAATTTTATATATGGTATTATCTTCCTAAAATCCTAAAAATTCTCTATTTTGAAATGCATTTGGCCCTACCAGTTTCAGATAAAAGAGTTCGGGGACATTACTAGAGCTTCTCCCCTCCCCAAATGTCAGTCATGTTAAAAAAAAATTATCAAATATTTGTTCAACTATTTTACTCAAGGCTATGATGATCACTCTTATATCAAGGACCAAAAATTTTCCACAGCGAGCAAAAGAGTATTTAGCAAGTGATTACCTATCAGCAAATCTACCCTTATGCTGTCAGACATATTTACAAACCTTAACTTCCTTTCAATATCAGGCAGGATTACCATCCAACCAAAGCCTCAATCCTGGCACCTGCCACTAGATTACTCATTAGTATTAAGTGCCATTAGAGTTGAGTGGGTGAATAATGAAAAGCAGTTGACTCTGCTTTTTATTAGCAGCTCAATTGTGTTGCTAGTCATCTGACTCACCAGTCCATTCATCAGTATGAGACACTCATCAGAACAGTGAGCATAAATTTTTATTTGCTCTATTTTTCCTTTGTTAGTCAAATCCATCAGTTCACAGGCAGAGACAATGGCAGTAGCAAGTATACTTATGATTGCAAAGGCCCCATGGGTACAAGAGCCTTAAATTACGTCCTAGAAAGTGAAATGGTGTCAACTATGCTGAATTATCATATATATTTTTCTCTCTGCAACTGTATTATGCTTTCCAGAATCAGTTGATTTTACAGATAAACAGCTTGTGATTGTATTATCATCATCCATCAAGTGAACAAAAAAGTGTGCCCAAAGTACACTGCCACAGAACAATCATGGTTGACCATATTAGGTCAGCTCTATGATCTATCTACCTGACTCAGTGCCATCCCTCAAGTAATGACTGATGTTTTGGGAGAATATGGTTGTCTCCATGACCTCAGGCACAAAAGGCTAATACTAATCCTCAAAACATCATAGGTGACCGGGCACGGTGGCTCACGCCTATAATCCTAGCACTCTGGGAGGCCAAGGCAGGCAGGCAGATCACTCAAAGTCGGGAGTTCAAAACCAGACTGAGCAAGTGCGAGACTCCACATCTACTAAAAATAGAAAGAAATTAATTTGGCCAACTAAAAATATATAGAAAAAATTAGCCGGCCATGGTGGTGCATGCCTATAGTCCCAGCTACTTGGGAGGCTGAGGCAGAAGGATCGCTTGAGCCCAGGAGTTTGAGGTTGCTGTGAGCTAGGCTGATGCCACAGCACTCTAGCCTGGGCAACAGGGTGACATTCTGTCTCACAAAAAAAAAAAAAAAAATCACAGGTACCATTAATGTTATTAAAGACTTATTCTCCTCTGATTAGTCTAAGTACTTTTTAACCCTATTTATACTCTCTCTCAGAAGTAATGAATTTTATAATCTTGCTATCTACTTTGTATGGCTATTTTTTTCCTAAACTTAAAAGGTCAGGATCTATATTCTAGAACAAAAATAAATAAAAGGGTTACCCCTCTGTTTTGGAAGACTATGACTGAATAATCCAATCTGTTCGTAAATTCTTCTACTACTTAGTAATTGTGGTTATACATCTTTGGATTTTTACCAACTCCTATGCCTTTTCTAAGCCATTATAATAAGTCTTGCAATAATTCTCCAACCATGACTGTTATGACTATACATTTTAACCAACTGTTGCCTAATTTTACCCTGTAGTTTAATACAATATTCATAGTTAAAAATAATCTTGGCCCTCTTGTTATGACAGGAGGTCCTACGGGGGGGAGGGGGGTCCATCCATCATCTGGGGCAAATGTATCTTGCTCTGTAAATCTATCTTGCCCTTCCTCAATAAACTAAGTTTCCCACTTTAAAAAATCTTCAAAATTAGTATAAAATAAAGATTACTATAAGTAGTAGGGCAGTTTTAGAAAGAGGTAAAACATGTCATATTAAACATAACAGTGAAATCCAATTCTCCTGCTTGGGAATCCAAACCTATGTGCAAAAACAGCTGATTTCTAGAAAATGCAAGGATATCATCATTCTCCCCAAAAGTTCAAAACCTAAGATCATAAAATTATGCATCATCTATCAAATCAAAACATGAAGGATCACATTTCCCAATTACAGGCCTTTCTATCCATCCCAGGTTAATACCTTTCATGCAAACCTTTATTCAATTCAAAAATATGCCTGGAACTATAGGGAAAAGAAATTAATAAAATCTTTATCAGCAAGGAGCTTATAATCTATGTGGAAAGACAAGGCACACACTACATGCCAAAATAGTAACAAAGAATTTTAAGAGAAGTAGATGAAGGCCAGGCACGGTGGCTCACGCCTGTAATCCTAGCACTCTGGGAGGCCGAGGCAGGCGGATTGCTCGAGGTCAGGAGTTCGAGACCAGCCTGAGCAAGAGCGAGACCCTGTCTCTACTATAAATAGAAAGAAATTAATTAGCCAACTAATATATATAGAAAAAAATTAGCCGGGCATGGTGGCGCGTGCCTGTTTTCCCAGCTACTCGGGAGGCTGAGGCAGTAGGATTGCTTGAGCCCAGGAGTTTGAGGGTGCTGTGAGCTAGGCTGACACCACGGCACTCACTCTAGCCCTGGCAACAAAGCAAGACTCTGTCTCAAAAAAAAAAAAAAAAAAAAAATAGACAAGGGAGGAGGGCATTGTAAACAGGGGAAAATAGTATGAATAAAGGTAAGGAGATAAAAATGAGTAAGATTTTCCTATAAAACTATTCCTCCTAAGATGGCATCTATTTCCTGCCTTTCCTCCTAGAGTCCTCCACCCCACCCCCACCCATAACATCTACACACATACACACACATGAAGTAAAATCAGGTCGATAAAAACCTACAGTTCTCAATTGCCTCTCAAATTAAATTCAAACTCCTCAGCCTCTCTATTCTTTCCAAATCTTCCAATTGACTCTCCTCTACTACATTCACTTCTTGTTACTACTTGACTCACCACTTCAGCCAAGGAAGTCTACTTGCTATTTACCTTCCTACAGAATGCTTAGGTTATAAGCACCCACTCAAGGAAATCTTCTGATTAATACTCTCCAACAATTATCATCCAAGGAACTTATATCTTTTTTTTCTTTATGGACTGGGTCCTATCTCTTATTGTAACATATTATAACCCACAAATTTTCCCCGAATTTCTAACGAAGCATTGTACACACAATAAGTACTCAAATATTTAAATGTGACATCTGCACAGCAACCTTAACAAAAAGCAGAACAGAGAAGAATAGAAATATATGGTTTTCTACAGTTCAGCTGTATAAATGAGGCTCACGACAATAATAAATAACATGACAGTAACACACGATGGTCAAGATGCCAGCTCTCAATTCCGTGCATCCACAATCAAAGCAGAAGCAACGATTCAACAACTTATAGATTCAAAAAACAGAGCCACTTAGAGCAACTCGGGGTTTATAGCCATTATACAAAGGACAATTTTATACACAATTCATAAGACAGATTGCTGGGTATGGGAACTCTAGGGAGCCATGATGTGAAAGAACACCATGTGCAACGGCACCTTCAAATACAATGCAGTAAAATTTTCATGAAATTATTAAGCCATCCAACATTATGGAAGACAATTCAGAATGTAAAAAAATGAATAGCAATGTCTTAAAAGTAATTTCTATAATCAAGTCACAAAGAATAACTCCCAAACTGACATATTAACTTAAAAAGATAAACAGCTGAAAACAGGTTACCAAGAATACTACCTTACCAAGAATACTACCTTAACATTTTACTTTCACTGCTGCAAAACCAAAATAACCTCTGAGTTTCCTTAACCATTTTTCATAGAATGCCAACTACATCTATGATCCAGGCCCACAATGCACTAAAGATGCATTTAAGCACCATCAACAAGAACACAACATAAGGAACAGACTCAAAGAGTGTCAGTCCCAAACTGACAATGGGCATTTGACACAAAGTTTAAATGTAGTTAACAGTAAATATCCTGAAATAAATTAAAGCATGATCACTATGGTGTATTTAGGTGAAATCAAGGGAGTTTGCACAATCCGATTTTCATTCTTACCAGTAAGAACAAAAAAATAAAGTAGCACTTTCCACGGTAAGAAACATAGAACCAGATAGGAACACACAGGCCATTCAATGCCTTCAAGAGGTAATCCCATGATTTATTTTAGTACTGTCTCACTTCTTTGGTAGGGCACGAAGATGAGCTTAACAGGTTAGATACTAAATAGCATGGTTCCATCTCCCACTTTAGTTTCTCCTTCTCAACATACTCCTACAATTTGGTATACTGTCAGTAGCAATGACTGCTCTGTTACACAAGCAACTGGAAAACTTGAACCAAGGGGATCAGAGTTAAAGTTGGTAAGGACCACTGCTGAGTAAGAGGGTGCAAATGATTTTACACTCAATCAACAAATGAAGAGTGGAAACGACCCTGATTAATAAAGGGAAAGAACTTACTGTGACAACCGGGTATACACAGGTGAGCCCTGAGCCTTGGGAAGAATGAAGTCCAAGCCCCAGTGGCAGCACATACAGGGTTTCCCTAAAACTTTCTGTGGGTA
This sequence comes from Mirza zaza, assembly GCA_008750895.1. Taxonomy (NCBI): domain Eukaryota; kingdom Metazoa; phylum Chordata; class Mammalia; order Primates; family Cheirogaleidae; genus Mirza; species Mirza zaza. The sequence goes on along the minus strand of VSMD01078153.1, from coordinate 11,737 downwards.
ACTAGCTAGATAGTACTGCAATAAAAATTACAAAGTCACACAAATTTAGATGTATATGCATTAAAAACTATTCAAAAAGAAATGAATTCTTTTAAAAAAATGTTAACCCTCAAAATTAACTGAAAAAATAATTGTTAATAAACAACATGATGAAAAGTGATTTCAGATCTTTAAGCAAACTAGTAAATTAAACTTCAATTTCCTCTCCACTCCCACTGCTTCACTTGACCAGCCTTAAAAAAAAATTAAAAAAACAAACAAACAATTTCCTAACCTATAAAATGGAGATTAAGGGACAACAGGCTATGATCAGTGGTTTTCAAACTGTGCTCAAGGGCTGCCTGGAGAGGTGGGTGCCCTCTGGGTACATCATTCCAGTTTCATTTCTTTTCATTTCAACATTTGCTTTGAAGATATTCAGGCTCAGGTTTTAATATCCACTTCACCATTACTAGCTATGTGATCCCAAGAAAGTTGCATAATCCCCGAGTCCTTGGTTTTTTAAATTGGTAAAATTGTCAATAATACCATCTACTTTGAAGGATCATTACAAGTATTAACTAAGACCAATCATCTGAAACCATTAGCACAGTGTCTGAGCACATAGTAGACATTCAATAAATGGTACCTATAATAGTTAATAATTATTAACCATTTCCAGGTTGGTTGTGAATGTCCAGGTTGGTCTGAATGTCAACAACACGGCTTGGGAATATATTCTTAAACTTTTTCTGGATTCCTATAACCCCTCACTTTATCACTTACCTCTTAAGTTTACATTTACTTTCCCCTAAAGTTTTGAGGGCAAGCCTTATGTCTTTGTATGTCTTTCAGAGACCCTAATCACAGTATGAACTTAATGTCTGCCAACTGGGCCTCACTTGTTCCCCAGAACACATCTGCAACTTAGACCAAAAAAAAAAAAAAAATTAAAGAGTAAAGAGTCAATCAAAAGCCTGGTGGAGATAGTATCACCTCAATTCTACCACTTCTAATTATGTTGAAAAAAAAAGAGAACACGATATTGAGGACCAAATTTTACAGCCTAGCTTTCATGTCACTAATCCATATATTGGCATCTTGTTTTAACTATATTACAGGTTAAGACCCTGTATCCACCATTCCTTGAAAATCAATTAACTGCTGCAAACACTTATCAGAATTTATCCAAAATTAATCACAACAGTGCAAAGAAACAATGTCATGTGTCCTATACTTTATGGGCATTATAAAAAAAATTGATGAGTTTCTTGCAGTAAGAATAATTTTTATGCTTTTAATGAACATAATGGCAATTTCATCATTTTAAGTACATAAACATTTCTAAACTCTTCATTTTATTCCATACAAAAACCTATTTCAGTGTCTGAAGTATCACACTATGTTTCTTTCTGGGTTTCTGTGAGGGGAAAATAACCATTAAAAATTTTACTCACAGGATTGTACTGAAGAGCAGAGACATAAGCTTGTACTGCCCCTTCCATGTCGCCTGCTGCTACCAAGGCGGCTGCCAGGTTAATATAACCATCGATGAAATCAGGTTTGAGACGCAACGCATGTCGATAATGTTCAATTGCTTCCTGCAACTGCCCTCTTTCCTTGTATACGTTCCCCAAGTTCGAATAGGCTTCTGCCAAAAGGGGATTCTGCTTAATTGCCAGGGTGCTAAAGTGAGCAGATCTGGAAAAGGTGAAAAGTGTTGATGCATGGGTATGCATGTTATAGAAAAGAAGGTATGGCCCATATGCAACTCAGTTTCTGAAGATCCTATGCTACTGATAATTACATAACAATGCATTATCTTTTAACTAGTGCATAAAAGGGAACATTTTGGAAATCAAAGTTTTTCGAAAGTGAAAGTATTCCAGATTTCAAATTGAACAGTTTTTTCTTATGAGATAAAGTTTTTCCTAGAGTTAATATTACAAAACTGCCACACTAGAAATCATGATCATTAAGATCAAGAATGAAAATGCTATGTGCATGAGTCTCACTTTCCAGTTGTTAAGATTTAATGACATGCATTTTTAAATGTCTAAATATGCCAGAATAACAATTTATTAAAAAGACAAGAACACAAATTCTTCCCTTTTGACTGATTCAACTGATTAACTAAAAGCAACACATTGTAACAATTTAATGACTCCATTTGCAATTCGAACCACACATGCATCTCCTACCATAGTATATACAACCATCATTTCTGAGCATTTCAGTCCCTCAAGCTTGACAAGTCTTAAAAGGTGAGACTGGATGCTCAGATGTACACCAAGAATAATTTATTATCTGAACAGAGTTTATAAAGTAGCAGACCCAGGTGGGAAAAAATCTAGCAAAAGTTTCTAGTCATACTGATAATGTAACCACCACCACAAAAGGAGGGGCAAATACTGGCAGCTGGGCATGTCACAAGTGGGCAAGAGAGAAGACGTGCTTTGGTTGTTCAGTTGAAACCCAGTACTGGAAAAATTTCAGTTCAAATATTTAAGTATCATTTTTCAAGCTCAGCACCCAGAGGTAGAAATCACCAGCAGGTACCCCCCCACACACACATCTCCTACCTGTCCAGCCTTCGACACTGGAAGTGTATAGATGAAAGTAATAAAAGCACACCAGTATTGTCTGGCTCTTGTCTCCAGAGCTGCATGCAGTGTCTCTCAGCTGCCTCAAAATCTCCTGCCTGATATTCTCGATGTGCCAACTCAGCTAACCCTTGGAAGGAAAGCATACGTTTCGTTGGTTCTGGAGAATCATCAAAACATTTGAGGGAAGGAGGGGGGAAAACAAAAAGTTAGAAATGCAAACCAAAAAATGTAAAAATATGGTATATTAAACTTAAAGATGAAAATGCTTGAAATTATGTAAAGCACTAGAGTGTTCTGCACGTTATTTATATCTCCAAGTTAACATCAGGTGCAGAATTGGCATTTTTAGAATTCACCCATTAATACTTTCCCTCAAACTAGAAAGGAATATTAACTTCCAAATGAGATTACATTTAATGAGCAAAAATACTTTGTACTTTTAAATTATAAATCATAGACAGCACCTAAATTCACTGAGCTCTATACACATGATTTGTGTAAAAAAATAATAAGATAGCGCCTAAAGAGTCACTGAACATTATTCTTTATACTTTAGTTAACATACAGAAACAAAATATTAAACATGTGATTTGCAAGGTCACAAAGATTTAAAGTCAGAGTAGCCTACTGAGAAACTTAATATCCTGTACCTTGTTCTTGGTTGGATCTGTGGCAACAATCTATCTCTTAACCTCAGTGGGGGCAGCAGATGAGTTTTTAACTCTTGAAATTAAACTGTTTATATATTTCTCAAATTTTTATTTTTTAAAAGGGCAACACTAGAAACAAGCCCAAGGGAAAAACCTAAAAGTCAAGGTGCTATTTTTAAAACAGCTGATAAACAAGATGAATTCATTTGTCCAGAGCCCAGATATTTAAAGGGGTCATCAAACATTTCAAATAATGACCCAAGATTATATTGCTCCTCTACCATCCCAAATTCACAAAAAGCCCAAATTAGCTAAATCCCACCCTTGCTGGTTTAGCACTAACCTTTTCCAAAGAGCTCTGGCACTGACTAAAGGATAAAGACCATAGCAACCAATCCTACATAAACCAAGCAGTTACTTGCAACTGCAATGGTTAAAAAAGTAAAAAGAACAGGAAAATGCTGAAGTATAAAATATTTGATAAAGTGCAACAGAATAAATAAATGTAGTAGGTGACTTAATTCAGATACATAAGGGTATGAAGACCAGAGAAGAAAAAAAACTAACTTTCAGTTGCAAATACTTAAAACAGTGATACATTACTGGGAATTCGACCACAGCACTTTAAATGGTTGGAATAGGAAACCATGGACAAATTATTTAATTTCACCAAGGTTACAGTGACAAGCTCAAATTTGAGCCTAGCTCCCCAATCATTAGGGCTGATGAGTATTCTAGATAGTCGGGAAAGCAAAGTAAATTTCCTGACAGAATGCACAGCTGACCACGAACACAAAGAGCAGAGAGATTTGCATCCAAATCTGGGGGAAGTTATAGCTCTAATAGAAACTAGAAAATAACATTTTAGACAAGTCTCCGTTACTTCCTAGCTCCTTATTTTAACACAGTACTTTGTCGCTTTTCAAAGCCGTTTATCTGTCATTTTAACACTTGAAACGACAAGTTCCTCAAATAAAATATCACATAAAAAAGTGCAAGCTACGAGCCCAGGAGTTCGAGGCTGCAGTGAGCTATGATCGCGCCCCAGCACTCCAGCCTGGGCGACAGAGGGAGACCCTTTCTCTAAATAATAAAGAAAAGAAAAGGGAAACCTGATACGGAATCTTAAATCTTTGAAAAATCACGGGGACCGGGTGCGGGGGGCGGGGAGACGAGTACGTAGTAATTATTAATCCCACTCCCTACAATTGTGAATAAGATACTACTGACGATTCACCTATTCCTGCACAAAACAGCAACTAAAATCCCTGACACATCTCAAGTGAGAAACAACCAAAAAGTAACCTCGCGGGAAACCTTAGAACCGCAGCTTAATTCCCCACCCCCTCCCGCCCCAAATAGCCTCAACATGGAAAGGCGGCTGAAGGACACTCCTATAATTTGGTTGTTTTCTAATTCTTAGTACCGAATGCTTGCGACGGAATTGTCTAAAAGGGCGACCGCCTTCCACTTCTGCAGCTACACTCCAGTTGCTTTACAAACTCTTCAAGCAGGGATGGAAACTTAAAAAAAACATATACACCCTATGAATAAAGAGATACCGGGCTAAAGAATGGGGATGGAAGACCCAGAGGCGGCGGCGGAGGAATACATGGAGAAAAGTAACACAAAGCGAGACTTGGGAGGGCGGGCGGCCAGGGTGGTCAACGCCAAAGCAACAGCACCAGGGTGGTTTCTCCCCCAAGGATAGGAAGTGGACCGTAGGGCTGGCAACCCCGCAAAGGAAAGGGTGTGGTTCCCCGCGGACATGCAGGGAGGGAGGCAAGGGTGGGAAATCCAGGCTGGAGGGAGCGGGTGGAATTGGGCGATGGCAAAGAGGATCCCTGGAAATTTCCAATCTCAACGGGGACCGCTCAACCGAAAAAAAACACCAGAAAGGCGCTGCCCAGCGAGGTGCCGCTTAATGTCCCCGCTTCCCGAGGTTACTTGTAGCACATCGACGAGCTTTTGCTAGTCCTCGGGTGATGCAAAGTGAGGATATGATTACATCGGAATGGCAACCCCCGCCCTGAAATAGCAGAGAAGAACCCAATCTGGCTAAGGGGAACGGGATGGAGGAGGTGGAGGGAAAACAGAGGCGGCGGCGACCTAGAATTAGGGGAGAAAGCGGTTGCGAAGGAGAGTGAAAGGGCAGGGATTCCGGTGCAGTCCATTCCGAGGCATTCTAAGCGCGCACGTGTGGTACGAGCGTCCCGAGAGAGTGGAAGGGGACGATATTTATGGAGTAAAATTAAAACGAGGCAAGAAGAGAAGCAAGAAGCAAGCAAGGAGGAAATGTTCGATGAGCAGACGACAGCGGAAAACCCGCACAGATGCCAGTAGCCCACGAAAAGCTCAGCAATGTCACCGATGTAAGAGGGATGGTTAGAGGGAAGGGAATGATGAGAAGTAGAGGACGGCGCGAGACCCCCAAAGGGGCGCCTGCCTAGGTAGAGCGGGACACCAGTACCTGTGCTGTCGGCCACGTTGCCCACGGAAGACGCCATCTGGAGCTTCTTGAGAGAGCGAGAAGGAGGTGATTGACTGCCGCTGCCGCCACTACCGGCAAGAACGTTCCTGGAGGTAGTAGTACAAGGGCAGCAGCCGTACCAGTGCTTGGGAAGGCTTAGGCGGCGGCAGCAGTTACAGGCTTCGAACCTTAGGAACTCTAGTTGGCCATCTACCTCTCACGGTCTTGAAATGGCGGCGACGGCTCCTCGGCCGAACAACACGAGCCGGAACTACTTTCTGTTACAATCAAGTACCCGCGCGGAGGTATCCCGGTAACCAAAGCTACCAACAAAATGACTACAGTATAATCAAAGTCGTAGCTCTTGTGTAGCCTTCCGCACAGGGCCCATTGCGACAAACACGGTGTGTTGTCAAGAGCGCATGCGAGTAACCCTGTCAACCCGACTCCCGGTTAGGGCACTCTCTGGAGCTGGAGTGCCCAAGTTTCTTAAAAGTGTAGCCGAAGAATGAAAAGAAACTTCGTACACAAGACGGATACATTTTTGCCACAGTGGTAAAGTATACTGGTGTTTACCTAGCCAATAACGTAGACTTTAACATAAATGCCAAAGGTGTCTACAAAAGTTTAATCAACTTTTGTGTGTACAAAAATGGATAGTTACGAGGTTGATGGATCAATTCAGAGCGAGTAAATTCAAATGATTGTATTTCAAAGACAGAACTGTTATTCGCAACGATGAGGGAGAGCATTCCGATTTGAACACGTGTTAATTCTGACTCAGGCAAATTTGATTAAAAAAAAAAGACTGATAGTTTCACGGAGCCAAATGAATCCAAACATCTCCGATTTGGTACGTATGGCCGGAAATTTCAAAATCGTTTTGGTATTCAGTAGACTTCTGTACATAGTAACAGGGCAAATGCCCAGAGTTTGCATTCCAAAGGCAGCCATAAAATGTTAAAAATGATTCACGTTTGTCAAAATCCATGACTCTTCTCTGAGCTGTGACTTCATTTCCACCAAATAGCTTTGCAAATTGTCATAATTGGTGATTCCATTGAGCTCAAGGCAGTTCAACAATGATAAATGAATTCACTTGCCATCTGCCTAAACCACATATCTAGATTGAGTCAGGAATTGCCTCTACTTCCTTGAACAAATCAGTTATGATCCTGCAGTTTCAAGTCCACTGTTCAGACATCTCGTCACATTGGTATTAATTTATACCTCATCTCTTGTTCCAGAAAGGATTTAAGGTAGCTTGCCACATCAGCAAGAAATTATTACAAATCACTGGAAGCTACAAATTGGCTCTCTCAGAGCCTTTTATTTCAAAACGTCCTTGATCTGCTTGAGTCTGGAAGTTCGAGAACCCCTCTCTACAAAAACAAAAACATTAGCTGGGCGTGGTGGCAGCGCATATAGCCCCAGCTACTCGGGAGGCTGAGGCAGGAAGATCTCTTGAGCCCAGGAGTTCGAGGTTGCTGTGAGCTAGGCTGCTGCCACAGCACTCTAACCCAACCATCAGAGCAAGGACTTTTCCCCAAAAAAATTAAAAACAAAAAAGTCCTTGACCTAAGAAAGCATATCAGTTAATTTCTTCCAAAAGTTTCTACTACCTAGCCCTTTGACTACGTTTAAAAAAAAAAAAACTAAGTTCTGAACTTCTGTTTCAATTTCTTTGAAACAGTGAACAAACTCTTAATTATGGATATGAGCACAGAGAAGATTCACAATACTACTCAATACCATAATCAAGAGTCACACCGTGAAAAAGAGAAAAGTTCACTACACCACAAACTCCTAGAAATTAGGCACCAACCTCTTCCTGTAATTTAACTAGTAAAACCTTACCCCCGCCCCCCACAATTACCCACCTGTGGTGAATAAACTCAGCTTTTCGACTTTTAGACCAGACTGCTCACACGCCACTGGCAGATGTTAGGCCTTACTGATTAGTGGGTGCTAGCGCTAATTAAGTAAAACTCTTCTTATTGTTAAATACCAGGTCATGCTCCCAGTCAGACAAGGTTCCTTATCTTGAGAGAAGAGTCACGGGATATTGATATTATACTACATTTTGCTGCTATGGGAAGCTGGAAGGTGGGGCTCACAGTGGCTCGATAAGAAAAAAATCCTGTTGGCGCCTCAAGAAGCCAGTCCAGGTACCCTCCAGAAATAGCACCTGGAGGGTTTAGTTTGAAGGACTTGTTCATCAAACATACCTTCTTCAACCAATCAAGTGACATTTACTAGCACCTCTATGTGCAAGGCACTGTCAGAGGACAGAAAAATGAACGAGGCAAATCCTCACCCTCAAGGAACTTGAAGCCTAGTTAAGGAGACAGAAAAAGCCACTACAGAACAAGACAGAAAAGTATTATTTAGGTGATAAAATACATTACTGCCTATGAATATCGAGGGAGAAAACAATCACGTCAAGCTGCAGGGAGGGTGTCGCAGAAGGCTTGATCTGGCCATTGAAGAAGGTGCTTTTATGTGTTTTTCTCTTTCACACTGATTTCTGGTTATTTTTTTTTCTTTTATGTGCAACAATTCTAAATTTAGAATCATCTATAAATAAATCAGCTGCTTCTTCAACCCCAAACTTTGCACCCTAATAACACGACCAGTGGTGCATTAGTTTTCTGCTGCCGCTTAACAAATCGCCAAAAATTCAGCGGCTTGAAACGTAGGTTTTGCAGCGACAGCGCCCGCGCGGAGGAGGGAGCGGGGACCCGCGCTGTCGCCGCGCCGCGCCGCCGGAAAATGGCTCCAAAGGTTAAATGAAGCGGAAAAAATACACAGCTGCAGCTTCGCGGGCTCTCCAGATGTGACGGGATAATATTCCGGAGCGCAATTGATCTCCCTGGATTAAGTAACCAATCGCAATGAAGGAAATTAGTCTTAAAACCTTCCAGAATTTTTTTTTTAACCTGAATAAAAGCAAACAAAAAACTGATTGCTTGATAGTGCAACAATTTAGAAAAGATGAGTCCTTGTTTGGTAGCTGCTCTGGTAAAGATATGGCCGGCTGTGATATCAACAGTGAAGACGAATAAGGTGGAAAAATTGATCAAAGAGTGAAAGCCTAATGGGTGCATTGAAAGGCAGCTTTCTGCAAAACAAAAGCAAAAAGGCAAACTAAGCACACCCTCTGTGAGGTCTGCCAGCTGAGGACAACTTTTCCTTTCCTCAGCACCAATAGTCTTTAAGCTATGAGAGCTCAAAGACCCTAAGAGCTATTCTCTTTCTAATCACTATTGTCCTCACTTTGGCTTATTGACCTAAAAATTCTAAGGAGACCCGGCTCACAATGGAGGTGAGAGTCAAAGCTTTGGTTCATTCTTACACTCCAACCACGTCCAGCACGGAATGATGTTTGAAAAGATTTTCACAATCTTCAGCCTGAAACTGTGTGCAAAGAACAAAGTAGTTCATTAAAGAGTTTAGGATTTCAGAAAGGAGACTGCCATCTTCACCTTGATGAACATGTGCCTGGAGTTATTGGACTTAAGCCTCAAGATTATGTTCGGTATTCTGTGCCTTTAGATGAGCGGCTATACCCTGGGCAAGGATCTCGTGACTATTGTCCAGATAGTTCTCTGCAATCCATTCCCAAGTGGGAGGGAACTTATTCCCCCAGAGTAAGAATCAGGCAGACCAGGACCTGGTCCTTGCCCGGGAGGACCCCTCTGTGAATAGCTTGCTCATTGGCACCATAGGAGCCACGTTACAGAGCATGGAAAGAGCGAGGCATGATTATGTCCCTCCACTCTCACCATTTCTACCTCCCATACAGAATCAAATCCAAAGGAACTTCAGTGGACTTATGAGCACAGTTGTCCATGTGTCTGAAAGTATGTGCTATCATTTGAATTTTGACCCTGACTCTACTCCTGGGGTTGCAAGAGTTTATGATTCTGTGCAAAGTAGTGGTCCTATGGCTGTCACAAGCCTTACAGAGGAGCTAAAAAAAAGTTGCAAAATAAGGATGGTACTGGGAGGCAATCAGGTGCTGAGAGACAGAAGCTAGCAAATGTGCTAGATGGTTTTTTTCTCTTGTTCAGGATAGCACTGAGGACCATTATCTTTTAAGCTCGAGCTTTTGCTCCCATGGTAAAACACTTCACTCTAGAATTGAACACTCAAATTGTAGGTTTTGCTTTTATGAACAACCAGATGTAGAAGGACAATTAGTTGATCTAATTGAACATTCAACCAGAGACTGGAAAATGAAGCTTTTTGTTATTCAAGGTCTCCGTTGCCTGAATCTGCAATTTACCCTGTCAGACTCACCAATCCAATGTCGCAGTCCATGCAGGTTTGTTCTTTGCAGTCCCTGTGTCATTAGCTTTATGTCAATATTTCTGAATAGTCTTATTTCAAAAACTCCCTTTGCCAAACAAAATGAAGGATTGTTTACAAGAGAAGCACTGCTAAAAGATTACGAACCCCTGCATCTCGTACTTTGGGATCAAGAAAAAGAGATTGATATTTGCAATTTGCAAACTTTCATTATTAGCAATTTTGTTGCCATAACCAATTCAGTTTTATGTGTAAAAGAGTAATCAATTTGTTGAGGGGTGGGGAAGTGTTGGCAAGGTGTCTTGAGTCTATGTCAGTTCTTCAAAAAGGAAAATCTTGAGTTTTTAAAAGTGTGAATTATCTTGCATCAATCTGCAAAATAATCACAATGTGAATTATCAGATTTTCCTTAATCTGCCCCACAAGTCCTTTGCTGCTGTCCACCATGATTTTATGATTGAAACCACATTTCATGTGTATTCAACCCAAAGGAGAGTTGAATAAAACTTTGAGAATAAAAATTATTATCTCTTTCAGTGGTCCATTTTCAAAAGATAGTGTTGGAGAAACATACCTGTGCAATAAAACACAGAATTTACATATATATTAAAAATTATTTTATTCAGAGGTCCTTAATCTGCAAAAAAAGGATTTTAATCTTACATTTTAGAAATATTTAGAATTATGAATTGATATAATATTGGGTAATAGAACACAGATCTGCAAGATATCTCTTAGAACAAACATCCTTTTCTAAATTATTTTCAGGTTGTGCTAATTTTTGGTTGTGAAAAGTTGAATTTTTGTTGCCTATTTTTAAAAATGGCCTTACATTTAAAAATCTTAAAGCAATGTATGCCACCACTTTGGAAATTGTCTTTTCTGTCATTAAACTCTGGTATAAATTGGCATAACATACAAAGACAACTAGAACTATTTTTATAAAACTAGATGATCTTAGAGTCATAGCAATTTTTTGTGCTATCTATACTTACCTTTGGGGTTTTTTTGCTTTGTTTCGTTTTTTTAGAGAAAGGGTCTCACTCTGTCTCCCAGGCTGGAGTGCAGTGGCACAATCATAGCTCACCTTAACCTGGAAATCCTGGTCCTCCTGCCTTGGCCAGGGATTACAGTCATGAGCCACCTTATAGCTAGGTAAATGTATTATCTTGATCTCATTAGCTTAGTCAACATTATCTTGACTTGATTGTACAACTACTAATTTTCATAAATGGATTAGATTCCCTTGCAACATTAAAGTTTATATAAAGTTTGAATTGATCTGGATAAAAAGAAAATATTGTTTAGAAAGAGAAAAATAAAACACTGTTTTGAAATTGGATGTATATTTCTCTTTAATGTAACCACTTTTATTTTTATTTTTATTTTTTTTTGAGACAGAGTCTCACTTTATTGCCCAGGCTAGAGTGAGTGCCGTGGCATCAGCCTAGCTCACAGCAACCTCAAACTCCTGGGCTCAAGCAATCCTGCTGCCTCAGCCTCCCAAGTAGCTGGGACTACAGGCATGTGCCACCATGCCCGGCTAATTTTTTTCTATATATATTAGTTGGCCAATTAATTTCTTTCTATTTATAGTAGAGATGGGGTCTCGCTCTTGCTCAGGCTGGTCTCGAACTTCTGAGCTCAAACGATCCGCCCACCTCGGCCTCCCAGAGAGCTAGGATTACAGGCTTGAGCCACCGTGCCCGGCCAATAACCAC
>VSMD01078150.1:0-19558 GCA_008750895.1 Mirza zaza | reverse complement strand
CTCTCCCCACAGTACCTGCCCACGTTTTTGTCATAGTGTTTATCTCGCAGCACTGTGTGATCAGCGTGGGTGTGCTCCCTCCCTCCTCCTGTAGCACTCTCTCCCTTACTCTCTGCTTTCAACAGTTCCTGGGGTAGAGCAACCTGTCAGGTATTTGTTTACAAGTAGCTGCTGAACACCCACAATGTACTTGGCCTTGTTCGGAGTATTTGGGGCATCTAGACATGGTCCTGTGTCGAGGAGAAGGGCTGGGAAGGCCTCTCTCTGAGGCAGCGCGGCCACCTGTGAAGACTGAGCAGAAGTCAGCCGAGAGAAGAGTTGGAGGCAAGAGGAATCCAGACGCATGGTGCAGTATATTGGAAGGACTTGAAGTTAAAAATATCCTTGTGTGTTTGAAGAAAAAGACCAGAGGGTGGATGGACTCAGAGGGAGAGCTCTGGAGGCCGGTGGTGATGGAGGCAGGGGTCAGCTCCTACAGGGTTTTAGTCAGGCTAAGAAAATTTAGATTTTATCCCAAGTGCATTGAGAAGCCATTGAAAGGACCTTGAGCAGGATAGAGGATCACGTCATGCTCCTGTTGGGACATTTGCAGAGAGATCTTTTATGCGGTGGTGGTTTTGGAGGACAGGGCAGGTGGATGTAGGAAGCCAGCTGAGAGTGCAGCATAGAGGCAGTGTGTGTGGTGGCTACGATGTGGACTCTGGAGTCTCAGCACCTGCATTTCTACCCTGTCTCTGTTACTACAGGGCCTTGGGCAAGTTACTCAGCCTCCCTCGGCCTCAGTTTGCACGTCTGTAAAATGGAACCGTTAATATCACATGTCCCTTTGACTTCTGAGGAGTCAATGAGTTAGTATGTGTAAAGAATTTAGAATAAATCTTAGCCTGAATTAAATATCATGTCAAATATCTTATAAACACAGTTGAAAGTAAAATATTTTAAGGAAATGACTTTAGTATTAATAACACTTCTAAAACATTATTTGTAATAAACAAACAAATAAGCAATAAAATGAAAATACCACGCAAACAGAGACATAGGAGAAACTCTAGGAAGGTGGCTGTTTTCATTTCAATGTGCCTTATACCTGTGCTCTTAATATCTAAAGCCATACACAGTGTGGTGGTGAATCGTGTGATGTCATACTATGAGCTGTAGCTCAGGGGACACCAGTCACATTGTATGACCCTGTGGACTTAGCAGCATGGAGCAGGAACCGCGCAGTGGGTGGTTCAGACCAGGCTGGGTGTCATTCACATCCGGCTTTGATCCAGGCCCCTCTATTTTTGGCTGTGCGACCCTGGGCAAGTATTACAGTCTCAGACAACCTCAGCTTCCATAAGTGAGAAATTGAGCACACTTAGGAACTCACTGGACATGAAGGCCGTTACAGGGCAACGTGCAGACAACACTGTGCGCAGCGCGTGCCCGTCGTGGGCACCCACCCACACAAGTGGTTTCCATCGTCTCTGGAGCGGATTCTTTTCCCATCTGCACTTTATAGCTCAAGTTGTGTGTCTTCTTCTGTGGATATTTGTACAGGATATTGTAATATTCCGAATATAAGTATGAATGGAGCTTAAAAGTGAAAATTAAAATTCAAGCTCCTTGTCTGCAGAGGTTAGTTGCTACAGAAATAGTAAATGTTTGACAGCGGTGAGTAAGGGTGTGGTGTGCGTGCCAACCTGGTTTTTAAAAACTAGCTGTGTGTTTGTCTATTCGAGGGAGGGGCGGACAGGTAGGGCCTGCTGCTCTGTGGCCTGGGATCCCCATCACTGCCGGGGCAGAGCGAGGCCAGCCTGAGTCAGTGAGGCAGGGGAGGCTTCACTGGTGGCCCTGGCAAGGAGCAGGCACCAACTGGGGACCGACACGTTCTGCAAGCTCAAAGGTTTCATGTGGCCTTTAGGAGGAATCTATAACAAATCCTTAAATTCTATTAAGGGGGACGTATGTTAAGCAGAAGACACCCATGGTTTCAGACACCGTGCTTATAAGAAGTCTGATTGGCCTCGAGCTGTTCTTGGTGTTAAGAAAACTGCCCTCAAGTGCTGGTGGCACATTGCTGGTTTAGGGCAGGCCAGGGCAGGAGACGGGTCATTATGCATTTGGCAGCCTTTTGGTAACCTACACGGCTCTTGGTCTTCCTTGTAAGAGTCCCACAGTCCTATTCTACCTTGTTAGACCTGTCGAGAAACCGAAACAGAACCAACCCCTGGAACCACCCTGGAATGTGAGATGGGCGTTTGCACCAGCTAGTGTAGCACCCAGGGAGAAGCCGTGCATTTTGCTTCTAACACTGCTCCTTGGGTATCATAAAGCAAATTCTGAAAGAATGCTTGCCTTTTTTTGTTTGTTTTGTTTTTGCTGGATAAATGTACTCATAAGACCTTTCTGGAAGAGGCAGCTGGTTTAAAGTAATTGTATCAGCTATGACGACTTCATCATAAAGTGTTTTGTTTCTCTGGGGTTATATTTAGCACCAATATGGGTCTGTGGGAGGAGACAGGAAGGTAAACTCAGAAGGAAAGTAGATAAGAGGACAAAATAATCAAAGTGGGGAAAGTAGAAAGACAAAAAAAGTATGAAGGGCCATTGATCTGGTGTAAAATAGAATTTTTCACCACTCCAAGTGTGTAGTAAGTGACTGATTATCTGAAGTGAGCACCATGGAGATAAAGGCATTTTAAAGCTATGGCTTCAAATTAGATTAGCACAGACAGATTAAAAGTCTGAGCCAAACTTAATGCTCCAAATCCAGAGGCTACATTAATAATAAACTCTTCATAATCAGAAGGCAGGTTATAAATTACCATGTTCTGTCTTAAGTTCTGTGAGCACTGGAGGATCAACTCAGCTCTTGGGTACATTTTTCTGGTTGTGAATGAGCCGCAGGCAAGGCTAGAACTGGAGGTATTTCTTGAATAAATATCTGTGGAATGCCTGCTGTGTGTGAAACCTTGAGGGGGTGGGGGGAGCAGGGTAGAGAAATGCTGGTTAAGACTGGCCTGGAAGGAGCTCCTCCTTTGTGGAGAGAGTCATGGGCACAATAATAAGTGACAGAATAGAGACAAGGGGGATGCTGTACTGTCAATAGTTATCTTATTGCTATAGGACAAGTTATGCTGATCTCAGTGGCTTAGAACAAGCATTTATGATGTCACACAGTTTCTGTGGGTCAGGAATTTGGGAGCGGCTTACCTGGGTGATTCTGGCTCAGAGTCTCTCCTGAGGTTGCCGTCCAGATGGTAGCTGGGGTCATACTCATCTGAAGACTTGACTGGGGCTAGAGGATCTCATGAAATGGCTCACTCACATGGCTGGCAAAATGGTGCTAGTTTTTGGAAGGAACTTCAGTTCTTTGCCATATGTCCTCATGACATGGCAGCTCACTACCCCAGGGTGAATGATCCAAAAGAAAGAGCAAAGAAGAAGCCTTGGTGTCTTTTATTACCTGTTCATATATTGTTATATCTACCATATTTTATATATTATATGCAAGTTAGTCAGTCTTGCTCACACTCAGGGAAGGAATTAGTCTCTACTTTTTGGAGGAATGGGTGTTGAGGATTTTGTGGACAAATTTTAAAACCATCAGAGATGGTAAGTGTGGATGTCAGGAAGTACTAAAGTCAGTGCTCCAAGCCACCATGCTGGAAGTACTGAGCAGGCTGCTCACATCCAGGTAGGGTAGAAGGACATCAAAGGGACATGGTTGGGGATCCCTGCTGAGACAAAAGGACACAGGAAAAAGAAAGTAGAGAAAAAGCTTTACACAAGTCTCTTGGCTTTTCCTCGTAACAGTTCCATACTCCAATGACACCCCCTCCTCCCATCTGACATGATAACTAGACTGCTTGGAAGAGGATACTTGGAATCACCGTAGACTTGGCTTGTCTAAATAGCATGCTCAGAAAAATCTCTTGTGGTGAGTTGGAAGTTTCAGAGATTTCTAAACTGAGCTGGGACCCAGTAATCATTGTGGCCACTCTAGTTCAGACCCTCCTCCATCCCTCATGTGTTAAACAGTTATTACTTGTCACGAACAATTTGGGCATCCAGTGGACTTTAGAGAGAGTCTGAAAAATATACTTTTAAATATTTATCTCTAGCTGGAGAGAGAAACCTGTTAGAAGTGAGACCTTTAATAATCCAGGAGAGAGGAAAGAAAGACTAGAGGGCCAGGGTGAATGATCGGGAGGGATGCAGTAGGAATTCAAACGAAGGTGAGGGCCCTGGGGAAGGTCTGAGAGCAGGAGGGTTAAAAGTGGGAGGTAACCTTAGAAGGCATGTGGGATTTGACTAGCGAAGCAGAAGAGGAAGGGGCACTGTAGACGGTGAAGGGGTGGAGGGAAGGAACTGCATGAATCAATGTGTGTCTGGATGGCAGTTTGTGGGATGGTTGGGGCCGGCTGCTTGTTCAGGGCAGTTATTCTGGAGAGCTGACAAGATCTGGTGATATCCTTTAGAAAAGCTTGGACCAGATCCTCAGCAGGCTACTAAATAAACCGAAAAGACACTTCTTCTTAGAAGGGGCTTCTTTGGAGTCCTTCCCTAGTGACAGGCATAGTCTTCAATCTTAATTGGAGAAAATAAACAAAAGGAAACATAATCATCCACAAGATCAGGCCGGCCAGCCGAGTGTTCATTCCCTCTGCCAAAAGAACATTCATTTGGCCCTAATGAAAAGTGGGCATTTTTCTGAACTATGATTTCCACATTGCCAAATATTTTGCGTTATTGGTGGTTTATCATTTCCTATTGTGAGTGCTCAGATTATCGTCTTAAAGCTTAGCCTGAAAAAAAATCCTAAAGTAATCTATTGAGGCTTTTCAGACTTAGAAATCATTTTCAAAGTTCACATGGAGAGACAATTTACTCAAATTTGTACCTTTTCTTATAGCACATTCAAAGCATGTTTCTCAGAAAAACAGAATGATTTTACCCATGTTATACCTGTGTGTATAAATCTGTTCCACTATTTATGTGATAATTTTGGTTTTAGGAAGGGTTACTTTGCTTTAGGAAATTGTTTCTCAGTAGGAAAAGAAGATGGGTAAGGACTAAAGAGGTTTAGATTTGCAAAATTAATTTTCCCACATGAATTTCAATAAGAAAAAGTTTTCATATAATTCTATTTTGTTATTGCAAAATAAAAATAAATTGGTTGTTCTAAACTGCTAAACATCCTGCAATGCTAAAGTCCTGAATGGCACACATGACCAGACAAAATCAGCAAGTGTCTGTTGCACAGTTCACAAATCCTGGTAGTGTGTGAACGTCAGCTGAGTGGCCAGTCACTATACAATCACAGTATCTTATTTCTTCAAGTATAATGCTTATTCATAATTTTTTTTTTTTACCATTTTTGGTTCTTATCTTACAAATTATATACCATGTTTCAAAAATAATGCCACATCCAACTTTCTTAATGTTAACTTGCTTTGTAGAAGAAATGCCCACCTTCTCTTATTAGTTCTAGCCCAGGGTCCTATAACCCTGGCACTAATGACATTGTGAGTAGCATATTTCTCTGTTATGGGAGGTTGTCCTATGCACCATAGGATGTTTAACAGCATTCCTGGCCTCTACCCACTAGATGCCAGTAGCACCCTCGTCACCTGGTTGCTGCAACCAAAATGTCTCCAAACATTGTCAAATGTCCCCTGCAAACTGCTCTGAACTAAGTGTTGATACCGGCAGGTGAGTGTGGAAAGTGAGATTATAACACTGATGTGTAGAGTGGAGCTAGGAAAGACCCTTGTGTCCCATGATTATCTGTATTGTTTTGTCAGTTTTTATCAGGAGCCTCAATAATGGGAAAAACATCAGGAATGAACTTAGGATACCTGAATTCTGCTGACTGATTGGGCAATTAATGTGAGAGTATCCCGGAGCCCTTTTCTGTCTTTAAAATTAAACCTGTTTCTTCCCTCAAGCCTCATTTCTCCCTTTCCATTCACTTAGACTGAAGCTACAGTTTAAGAAGGCAGTGACAACCCTATAGTACCGGATTAACTCTTACTTAACAAACAAATTTAAAAATTTCCAAAATTAGGTTTATAGAGAATAATAATGTCACTGCTACATATTTGCTTTCTTTTGGAGAATGTTAATGTAATACATTTCCTTAAGTATGAAAGTAAATCAGTTGAGAATTTGCATCTGAAAAATGAAATGCATGTAATCATCAATTTAGCCATAGAAGTAGAAACCCCTTTGCATTTTGAATGAGTATCTCTGAATAGGAATATTTGGGTTATGAAGTCTACATATGTGAATAAGGAGGTGTGGTTAAAGTTACAATTATTTTTATTTAAATAACTCTGTAGGTAGAAACCATGTTGTATAGTGTAATTTCAGTGAATTTAAAGCTTTCAGTAATTCTTAGGGTTGTATGATATTATTCTACATTAGAGAACAAAAAAATCTTCATTTAAAAACTATTGAATTTTCACTAAAGCATTTTTTTTTAGAAATCAAAATGAGGCATGTTAAATTAGACAATATAGGATAAACTGGTGTTTTTGTATATCTCTGCCTTTTGTATATGAGAGAATGATTAGAATCTCTGACTAATGGATTTTCTCTGCATACTTCTTTTGAGTTGACTATTCTGTGAGTCATATTTCTAAATACAATATTAAAGTGCTGACTTTCTTCACTACATCTAGGTTTATTTCATTGGAGAAGGTAGCTGTCTATATGTCTTTATAAAAGCTATACACCAAGTTCATGAAGGCTTTTTTACATTTCTTTTTATTTCAAGTTCCTTTCAATTTTGCCCTTATAGAAATGATATTCTAAAAGGGATGGGTTATGTCATCAAAAACAAAGTGTTTGAAAGAGGACTAAGGGTCATACATCATTCATGTATCTGGAAGCTTTGAAGACTCGGGTAGAAGGCTCAGAAGTATCCGAGTCAGTTTGCCACTCTCAGACCTTCAAGTTTATTTAGGTCACAGCCTAATATGTAGTCAAAAGCCCTTGTATCTGTGCTTTTGTGCACAAACCTCTGTTGAAGGCCTTGTCTTCAGCTACCGGTAATAGCTCTCACTCTCATCTTCTGACCACAAGAGCCCCCGCCTCGCGTGGGGCCAGCAGCCTGCTTGCATCCTAACCTCTGACTTCTCCATCTGCCTGCTTTCCAATGGGTTCTGTTTAAGGTTTCAGCCTTTTTATTTCAGCATCGCGGTCTCTAGGCCTTTCATGATCTCTGCCCTCTGCCCGCCCACCTTTCCAGGTAGAAAACTCGAGAGCAAAATTCTCTGCATTTTGGTATACCATATATCCCAGAGGGCTTGAAGGCAACACTGGAAACACGGGTAACCCATGGACCAGATTTGCACATAAGCATTATTTTGCTTGGCCCACGTGGCTCTTTCAAAATCTAGAAATTTTCCATAACATTAATATAAATTCTTGGCTTCTCTTGAAATGCCAAGAGACTTGGCAACCCTGAGCCATATTCCCATAATCAGCTGGAGCTGTGTACAGGCTGCCCCCTTTAGAAGGGGCACATGCTCTCCAGTTTGCCGAAAGCACCACCGTGCCCTAGATACGACGTTCTGGCTCAGGGAGTGTTTGGGTCTCTGCCCTGCTCTATGGGAATGAGACCTACTGATTCCTTCCAGGAAGTCTTAGCAGTTAGGGTTTATTTCCTCACCTGCCTCTTTTTCTATAACCATATGGTTTCTCTTCTGGAATTAAAAGACCTATTACCGGGAATGAAATGGAGAGTAAGATATATTTGAATATACGAAGTGCGTAATATGTTGGGAGAAGGAGAAAGCAGATTGCAAAAAGTAGTCACAGAGTCAATAGAGCAAGAAATAATTTAATAAATAGAGAAAGGGAAGGCTGCACATGTCAGCTGAAACTAATCAACTGTTGTCAGTGCCATGTCTGAAGATTTTGTAGTTTCAATGAAACTGTTATATTATCTAGTTACAGTTTCCAGGACTTGAAACTTGTAATTTGTTAGAATGTTTAATTTTAGTGCTCCATGATGCTAGCCAGCATTTGCTGAGAGAGACTGCTGCCGTGGTGCCAGGCGCTTTGCACAAGCTCTGTCTAATCCTCCTAGAAGACTGGAAAGAAGGTGGGTATAGTAGCCCCAATTCACAGAGGAGAGAAATGAGGCTTAATTTGCAAGTAAGGGGACAAGGTGAGATTTTAACCAGTCTATTTCGATTTTGAAGTTGATGTGATTCTGCGTAAACCTTACCGCCTGTCTTCGTAAGTTTCCATCGTATTCCTAGTGTATTTTGTTGTGATTAGGCAGTTGTCTTATCTAGAAGACTTATCTAGGAGATGTAATGCCTACTATTCCTGCCTGGCAGGGTTGCTGGGGTGTTAATTAAGATGATGCATGGGGAAGTGCTGGGTAAATGATAAAACCCTAAATAACTAGAAGAGGGAGTGCAGTCCCCTTTCCCCACATCCCTTCACTCAGTGTGAAGCCATGTTCATCCAACAGCCCCATCGTTTCTCTGGCCAGGAAGTTTAATAGCAACAATTCAAACTGCTGTAGATTGGAGAAGAAGATATCGAAATATGACCCATTAGAAAGCAGAGGTTATGGTTTTGTTGTAAATTTTATCTTTACATTTGGAAGGAAGAGCGCCAAGGCGTGCTGTACAGTTTCAACATTAAGTTGTAGGAACAGCATTAGACAGGGTTTCCATCCTTTGTGATCAGGGTCATCACCGCGTGACCTTGGACAACTTGTAGAATTTTCTGCAGTTCAGCTTCCTCATCCAAAAGATGAGACAGTTTATATAAATTATTTCTGAATTCTGAGCTCTGATTTTTCCATAGTTATCAATTTAGGTGACGTTGAGCTGTGTGCCTGTTTTGTTAATTTCTTAATTTTTGTGATGAATATTTGTTAAGGTCTTTGGCCTTGTAAGGAATACGTTCAAAGATTTCAATTGTTCTTTTCAACATCCCCTCCTCATCTCCCCAGAAGACAGACAGGCATGCATATTTTCTTTTCCAGGCTCTTGGGTTTATGAATTCTTTGTTAGCATATGGTTTATTTCTTTTTAATTTTGTGCTTCTGACTCTTAAATGTCATTTAAGAAGTGAAAGAGAAGCCTGTTGAGGCTATCCTGGCCAGAAGGCGCCCCCCACGGCAACAATGGGGGTGCCCTCTCCTCAGATTGTTTCCAGGCAGGGGCTTTGTCCGTTGGGATTTGAAGGGCCTGGTGCCAAGCTTGGGTGTCACTGGATAGCTTTTTTTCTCCTCATTCAGGTAATCCACTTCCTAACTCCAGATTTTTGAATGCACAGCATTGAGAGCTTTTCATCTGTGATTGTTCCATAAGACAATGAGCAGTGTGAATTTGGAAGAGGAATTAGGCCATTACTTGGCTGACTGATGTGAATGATCAGCTATTCAGAGCTTAGATTACTAGCTGCAGATGTGAAAGGATCATTTTCTGTCATTTGCTGAGACAGTTAACTTCCTCCCAAATGTGGCCAGTGCTATTATTAAAGATAATGCACCATGCTGTTTAAAATGCAAGTCACTGCAGGGTTCATTTTGAAAGTAGAAATTTGAGTATCTTGGTTTACCTGTGGAGTGGGAAGAGGAACAGAAATCTGAACAAATTGCTGATTCCCTGGCTACTTGTGAAATCGTGACCTCCATCTATTTGGAGATCTAACCTTGCTTTTTACATACTATCCCTGAACCTCCACCCCTGCCCTTTGTTTTCTGGATGAATGTTAATGAGGAACCGGAATTGAAGATCATATGCTTTCTGGAAGCTTATTTCCTAATAAAGCCACTTCCTTACGAGGCACCTCCCCTGTTTCTTCCAGGGATGTCATTTGCTGCTTATATTGAAGCTGGATAAGTGTGCCTGGTTATGGAATTTGCATATTTCGTGTTACAGTAATTGCCAGTGTGTTGCTACTAACTTAGCTTTTGACTTTTAGTTGAATTGTTGAATTAGTTGAATTTAAATGAATTTTAGTTCATTTGTGTTTGTACATAATTTGAGGCCAATGATGAGAAATTAATGGTACCCTTTTATGTATAAAGATGAGAAGTTCTTTAAACAGTGTTTTAGATTGCAGTCCCCTTAAAAATTCTATGAATTTAAAAAATATTTTGTCCCCCCCTTACTGCTCATCTTCCCTATGTAGAGACCAAGGCTCTTGGCCCAAAAGGGTTCATTGAAAAATCACTGACCTGAGGCAGATTGATGAATTTAGAGAAAAAGGCATATAAATTTTTATTTGACATCTATGTACAGGAGCCTTCAGAATAAAGACCCAAATATACAGAAGAAATTGTCCATTTTTATGCTTAGGTTCAACAAATTATGGACAGCCATGTAGAAATATGATTGGACAGAAAGGGTATAATCTAATGCTAATAGTCTGAGTGGGAAACCCAGCAAGGCCTGTCTGGTTAGAGTCTTCTTGGCCTCTCTGAGCAGCCTTTCTTCCTTCTGGGTGTGGGGCAGGGCCCTCTCTGGAATGGGGGTCTTATCACCTACAGTCAAATGAGGTAGGTCAGATAATTTCTTTGTGGCCAGTTTTCGCACAGAATAATTTTAGATTTCATGGCTACCTTTTGGGAAAAGGGATTCTGGCTTTTATGACCTCCCTTGGGGAAGAGGGATTCTAATCTCTATGGTTAGCCTCAGGGAAGAATGGGACTGAGAGGCAGGAGGACAGGATTTAGCCAGAGAAAACCTTCATTTCTAAGGCCTTCATTTTGGGGTGCTGTTTTCTGAGCACCATCGCCAACATGGCAGAGAGTGAGGGGTATTTAAAGCTCCTATATTTTACCAAAGCAGTTAAATTATGAAAGTGTTATAGCTTGGGAATTAAACTGTCATCAATCATTGAATTGTACAGTCGTAGTTAGCCATATCTCCTTATTTACTTAAAACCTTAAGAAGATTTAGATTAACCGCATTTCACTTTTCCTTTCAATTGAATAATAGAGCAAAATGTGACTGTAAAAGTTTGGGACAGATCCGAAAGCTTGGGCAGACCTGGCAGGATACCGTAGGAATGGTGGTTTATTACGATTTCTGCTTTATAGGAGTGAGGACGGTGGGGAAGACAGATTGTGTTTTTGCAGGTGGTTACTGAAAAGCAAACTTTTAGAAGGAAAGTTGTAGAGTCATTTATGAAAAACCAATGAACAGCAACAACAAAAGATTTTCCTGTTTACAACTACACATGCCAGGGCTGATAAATGAACATAAGTTAGCCTATTAAGCCTGCCATGCAAGAAACCCCAGGGAAAGGCCTGGCCGGTCTCCATCAGTGCCTATAATAAATAATAGCACAATGGAGTCATTTGTACCTATATACCAATCTCTGGGCCACATCCTATGGGAAGCACAGAGATGAATAGTACTGAGTTCTTTGGGTCTTGTCAATGTCATCAGGTAGAAAGATACCTGACTGTGGAATTATAATACTAATACAAGGTGGTCTGTGGCAGCCCCTGGAAGAAACATAAAATTGATGGGAAGTACAGATGAGGGAGAGATTCTCTGGGGGTAATTGGGAAAAGAGCTGGGAGAATGTTTTTTTGAAAGTAGTTTTAAAAAGGCCTTGAAGAAAGTGGGAGAGTATTAAAAATATTCAGGGGTTCCATCATTATAACACTTTTCCTTTGTAATTTCCTTCCTTCCTTCCTTCCTTCCTTCCTTCCTTCCTTCCTTCCTTCCTTCCTTCCTTCCTTCCTTCCTTCCTTCCTTCCTCCCTCCCTTCCTCCCTCCCTCCCTCCCTTCCTTCCTCTCTCTCTTTTTTCCCTTTCTTTCTTTCAAGATAGGTTCTCAGTCTGTCACCCCAGCTGGAACCTCAAACTCCTAAACTCCTGGACTCAGGCAATCCTCCCACCTTAGCCTCCAGAGTAGCCAAGACTACAGGCACGTACCACCACACCCAGCTAATTTTTAAAAATTTTTTGCAGAGCTGAGGGTCTCACTATGTTGTCTAGGCTGGTTTCAAACCTCTGGCCTCAAGCTTTGGCCTCCTAAAGCACTGGGATTACAGGCATGAGCTACCATGCCTAGCCCATTGTAACACTTTAATTCATTATATGATGCATATTAAATTTACTTGATTAATAAGTATTGTTCTTGTTGCCAAAACTGAGCTTTTTAGTATTAAAATACCTGGTGCAAAAATTACTCTTTGAGGGTATGGGGTGTGTGAAACAATGCTGTGGCCCTCTAAATCTCAACCCTATCTGACAAAATCTTTTTCCTTAGTATTTAATTTCTCTTATTAGGAAGAATTTAAATTTAGGTGTTTTTTTTTTCTTTAGGGGAACAACGGTGGAAAGATTGAAAAACACTGCTTTAAATAATTTGTTACCTCTCATGTTTACACAATAAATGGCACTTTATTTAAAAGATCACTAAGTTTATGGTAAAGATAGTGTGGTTTCATATATAAAACATGGCCTGTCCCCTTCTTAAATATCATTTTCATTACTGCCAAACATTTGATGTAATACAAATTTTATTGAATAAAAATAATGCCCCGGTGAATGCTATATGAAAGGTACTACAAAGACTATTGATAAAAGTAGTTAAATCTATCCATTAGGATATATTGTGCTTAATACTTTGAGAGGAAAGAAGACCACAGAACTACTTCTATTTCTATGTCATATCTGAATATCTAAATATATGACATAAGTTTGGAAGGGTAAAACTTTTCTAAAATGTAGGAACTTAAAAATTTGCTATTTTATCATATTATTTTTTATTTTAGTAACTACTTTAAAAGATTGATAAAATTCTTTTCTTTGAAGGTAATGGTCCATTGGAGGATCTATAGCAAATGTGTCCTGGGACTTATTTTTGAAAGATGGCTCAAAGGAGAGCTGAAAAGGAATTTGAAGACTCATGACAAATGGTTGAGAGTATAGATATTAAATAATCATTATCATCAGGGAAATGCAAATCAAAACCACAATTAGATATTATTTATCTCCAGCGAGAATGGCCTTTATCAAAAAGTCCCCAAACAATAAATGTTGGCTTGGATGTGGAGAGAGAGGAACACTCCTACACTGCTGGTGGGACTGCAAACTAGTGCAACATCTGTAGAAAGCAATATGGAGATACCTCAAAGAGATACAAGTAGAACTATCATTTGATTCAGCAATCCCATTACTGGCCATCTACCCAAAGGAAAAAAAGACAGCTGCATTAGAATGTTTGTAGCAGCACAAGTCACAATTGCAAAGATGTGGAAACAACCCAAGCGCCCATCAATACATGAGTGGATTAATAAAATGTGGTATGTGTATACCATGGAGTTCTACTCAGCCACAAAAAACAATGCTGTTATAGCACCCCTTGTACTATCCTGGATAGAGCTGGAACCCATTCTACTAAGCGAAGTATCCCAAGAATGGAAAAACAAGCACCACAGGTACTCACCATCAAATTGATATTAACTGATCAACACTTCTATGCACATATAGTAATAACATTCATCAGGTGTCGGGCAGATGGGAGGGGGGAGGAGGGGATGGGCATATAAACACCTAATGGGTGCAGTGCACACCATCTGGGAGATGGACACGCTTGAAGCTCTGGCTCAAAGGCGGGGGGAGGGGGCAAGGGCAATATACGTAACCTAAACATTTGTACTCCCAGAATATGCTGAAATAAAAAAAAATTATAAAAATAAATAATCATTTACATTCTGTTTAATTTATGCAAGGCACTGTCCTGGGCGTATACCTGCCCTGACAAAAGAGAGCTAGGTATGCATTCAGATGAGGACAATAAGATGTAATATGCAGGCTGTAATAGATGTGTCGTATAGAGTTCAGGGGTATGAAGGGGCAAGTACAAACAGCAAGCAAGGGTTGTCTAATCTGGAGAAGAGAAGGTTGAGGAGGACCTTCAATGACAGCAACATGATAAATAAATTTGAGCTTCAGCATAAAGGAGTTAAAAAATAAAATTAAAAAGCTTGACATGCTGTAACATTGAACTCAGACTAAAGACGGCTGAACCTGTTCTTAAGGCATTATCATAAAAGAATCGAGTTTTCAAGTTGGAATTTTCTTTTATTAACAGATTTTATCTCTTTGGGGTGATTTATAGTCTTACCTATTATGGAAATAAGTATGATAAAATAAATTTTTAAAAAAACCAACTAGGATTAATCAGCTAACAACTGCAAAAACCAGTTATCCGTGTTCCCCCAAACACCAACCACCACTCTTGTTCCCTTTGCTCTTAATCAAGCCAAGAGAAGAAAAGAAGTTATGCATTTCATCCAAGATGCCTTGGAACCACTGAAAGAGGGTTGTGTTATATAGTTAACTGCTCAAAGTGATAGCATTTCTTCCTTCCTTTGTTTGTTAAATATTTGAATGCTGTCTTTGTGGAGCCCTTTTGCTAGGTGCTAGGGATGTATGGTAAATAAGACACTTCTCTTCCTCTCCTTTTTCTTCCTCCTCTTTCTCCCTCCTCCTTCTCCCTCCTTCCCCCTCCGTCCTCCCTCCTGAAGGTGGAAGCAGTAAGGGATTATGTGATTTCAGAAGACACTTCCATGCCTTTGAGTCTGATTTGTAAATTGCTGCAATGATCGCATATACATATTAGACTTATGTGTACCCAATTTAAGAAAAGATGGAATATAATTCTTAGGTAATTTAATAGCTTAGCATAGCTGTGTAGGTGAAATCAATTACTGTGATGAAATAACCACAGGCATAGTAACCTGTAAAGCTGTAGGTGTCTCTCCTGCTCTTGTGATCTTCCAGGCCTTTCCTTGATACAGGTACTGCTTCACTTTCTAAAAGTATAACTTGGGGGGTAGTGCCAGTTACAATTTCAGGTCCTATTTGGCATCAGTTCATTAGAAAATTATTGACAAAGACTCCCTCTTGAAAATGAGCCTGGGATGTTTCTGCATCCAACCAAGATGAAATAACAGTAACAGATTGGATGTACTATCCCACCTGAAACAAAGCAAGGAAACTAAATATCTAAAACAATGGTTTTGGGGACACTGGGCATCAGGTAACAAAAGACAGTCATCTCTGAAAGATGGGAAACAATTGGGTTGATCCCTATGATCACCCTGGCTTTGAGAGAGGGGAACCCAGTCCGAGGAGACTAAGAAGGCTAGATTGCATAAAACAGTATGCTGGAGAAGAAATAGCTGCAGAGAGAGAGAGAGAGAGAGAGAGAGATCCCCTCAAGTACTCAGCAGAGTTCTGATCAGCACATTCATGTAGGACTCTAGCTGGAGAAGAAGCCATCAGAAAGGATGGGAGGGAACAGTGCCCGGTGCTTACACAGAGCCAAGAATAGTGCCTGTTCCCATCAGCCAGGCTGGAAAACCTCATTTATGGGTCTTGCCTTAAATAGTGGGGAATAATTAGCTGTAGATTAAACACTCCCTGGTCCCTCCTAACAAATATTTAAAGGGAAACCTGAAAATATCAAGTTCTTCCCAAGAAACTTAACTATGTCCCAGAACAACACTCAAGAATATGTGTTAGGTATACAAAATTATCAAGTACCAAATTAGGTAAAATTCAGTGTCTGGTCTCCGGTCAAAGGCTACTAGGCATGCAAAGAAGCAGGAAAATAGAACTCAGTTGTTGACTTTTCACTTGACAAGCTGTCCGCAAGCCCTCTGTAATAACATGGGTACTCTGGATGGAAAAGTCTTTAACTTCCCACTGATATCCAGCAAGTTGGATTCTTGCAGCTTGAAATCCCAGTGATCCAGGGAATCCACCCCAAATGTAATAAATTAGCCCTTTGATGTTGGGTCCTGAGGAGTTGTCTTTTCTCACTGCTATAAAACCTTAGCACTTTTGCCACCACAATCTTCAAAGTCTGATCCAATTCTTGGGCTTTGCGCCGTGACAACCTGTTTCTGTTCACGATCTCAGAGATGATCCCGTCTGGATGTGTCTGAATTATAGTTTGCCCGATTTCTGCCTTCCTCAACTGCAGATCCAATAGTTTGTTGGACATTCTGTCTAATTTCCAGGCCAGTTTCCAACTTAAATCACCAGGGCCAGACATGGTGTCTCAAGCCTGTAATCTCAGCAGTTTGGGAGGCCAAGGCAGGAGGATCACTCATGACCAGCCTGGGCAACACAGTGAGACCCCATCTTAACAAAAAAATAAATAAGAAAAAATTATCCAAGCATGTCAAGCACACCTGTAGTCCCTGCTACTCAGGAGGCTCAGGCAAGAGGATCACTTGATCCCAGGAGTTTGAGGTTGCCAGTGACCTGTGATGGCACTACTGCGCTTTAGGCCAGGCAACAGAGTGAGACCTTGTCTCAAAAAAAAGAAAAGAAAAAAAAGTCACCAGTGTCTGATTCTTGGAGTAGTGTTTTACACGAAGAGTAAGTAGGCTTTAGGGAGGGTTACCAACAGTCCTGGTTTGCTGGAAACCAAGAAGGCAGGACTTTCAGTGCTAAAACTGGGATAGCCCTGGGCAAGCTGGGACAGCTGGTCACCCTACCTTTGGGCCTACTGGGGACTAGGATGTTCTTTATCATGTGGGGAAATTTTTCAAGAGCATCCCAACACTGTGACTTTTGTTGACCTTTCTTTTATACTTGACTCTGGACAGCGGCAGGTTTAGAGGAAGCTACGTTAGTTCAACATGTGTTTAATCTCTGAAGTTTACGCAGAGCCTACCGTGTGGGTGAGGGTCAGGATGGTAGGAACCATCTCTTGACCACTGCAAGAAAATTTTTGTCTGTCCCCCCCTCCTCTTTCCCAAAACACACATACTTCCTAAATTTTTATTTTAGTTTTTTTATATTTTGCATCATTCTGCCTTCCAGAAAAGGGGAAGATAAACATTTACGTATTTCTGGTGGATACAAAATAATTTAGGAGGCACATTCTCTCTCTCTCGATGTCTGGTAGGTAAAAGTAAAGCTTCGATGGTGATACCTGTGATTTCATGGCTATTCCTTAGGATGAGGAAAGAAAGTGGGTCATTGTAACATTTTTATAGACCTTGCAGTATGCCAGACGCTCACAGGTTATAATAAAACTCATTTACTCTTCACAACACTGAGTGGTTAAAATGCTAAATTATCTCATTTTTAGGTAGAGAAACTCGGCTATAAGCAACTTGCCAAAGTCACACCTATACCCTCCCTGCCCACCCCAGCCGAAGTAATTAGCGGTGGTATATGGCTAAAGCAAAGCAGGTGAAACTTGTGGAGGGCGATACATTTGGGATGCATTACTTTTCAGCATTAAACTTTAAGACTTTTCTAGAATCTACGGCAGGGGTCCTCAAACTTTTTAAACAGGGGGCCAGTTCACTGTCCCTCAGACCGTTGGAGAGTGCGCACTGTGGGCCCCGGATAAGTCGGCTGCTAAGCAGGCAGGCAGCGGCGGCAACAACACCCGGAGGGCCGGATAAATGTCCTAGGCGGGTGACGCCTGGTCTGCAGCATTGTCGCAGCAGGCCAGAGTCATTTTTAAGAAAAACCATATAGAGGGGAGGCAGCCATCCACTGGGGTGAAAGTTGCCCGAGCTACCTAGTTTCTCCAAAAGTCCGTTCGTTCTACATCGTCTACACTTGTCAGAGTATAACACTGAATGTCATGCTGCTCAGCTTTTTTAAAACACTGATATACTTTTTTCAAAATACAAAAATCAATCTTCTGTATGTAAGCAACAAACAGCCAATGACATCTTGTTTGTTTTTTCAGTTTTCTTATTTGCTGCCTAGATTTTTATCAAAACTCCTTTTGGAGCAAGTAGCCTCTGTGGAAGTTCGTTTCAGTGACGCCCAGTGTCCATGTCTGTAATGCTCCGTGAACTTTGTGTTCCTCATCGCTACACCGACCTGCTCCTCCCAACAGGGCTTTCAGTGCACTTGACTCTGGAACCAGCCCCTGGGCTTACAAAGAGAGACAGCAGAAAGGAATAACCTCCCCTGCCCTTGTGTTTATCGTGGGACTGATGGTGAGGATGTTGGTACGTTGTCAATAGTCTTCCCCACGGGAAGACTTCTGGGAAGAGACATCTTCCTCCTGGTCCAACTCAAAAATTTTCCTATAGAACTACCAACCTTGGACTTTGGATGGTGGAAAGTTTGGGCAGTGACCCCAGTTCCCTTTCTGCTGTGGCCAACAGGAAACTGAGAGCTGCATTTGAGGCTTCACTTTAATAAGTGTCTGAACTGTGGTCAGCATATGGGAATTTAAACTCCTCACATCCTTGATCTTTCCTTTTATTCCTTTTCCATGTTCTTGAATTTTTACACATTTGTTTTTGTAATATTGTGTCATATGCATTTGTAAAATACTTTCCCCATAGAGTGGAAGCAAGGTGTAGATTGTCTTCTCAACTTTTTACTAAAATAAACATTTCAAACATATAGAAATGTTGAAAGAATAGTTGAATATCTTTCAACTAGATTCACAAGTCATTGACATTTTGCTAGTTTGCCTCACCTCCCTAAATATACATTTTTTTCCTGTGAATTCTTGAAAAGTATCTCATTCTTAAATATTTCAGTTTGCATCACCTAAGAACAAGCACATTCTGCTGCGTAAACACAAAACCATTATTACCACCAAGAAACTTCTCAAGGATTCAAATGTGTTTAGCATATGGTTCACATTTACATTCCTCCACCATGCCAGAAATGTCATTCTTGGTCATTTTGTTATTAGGTTGATCTTTTGCAGAAACCAAACTAGTTGTCTACAGAATATCATAATGTTGTAGGTTTTTCTAGTTTCCTTGTGATGTTGTTCAGCCTGATTCTCTGTCCCCTTTGTTCCCCATGCACTGGACTGTGTGCCTAAAGGCTTGGTTAGATCGGGCAGAATACATAGGTGATGCTGTATACTTCAAATCGCATTTCATCAGGAGGTGTATGCCACTCACGATGTTGGGTTGTCTCACTCAAAGGATACATGTTTGATCACTTAGCTAAGGTGGCGATCACCATATCTTCCCTTATAAAGTATGCTTATCTCCATAAAATTAGCAAGTAATCTGTGAAGTGATACTTTGATACCATGTGAATACCTTTCTGACAATAACCTTTCACCTAACCTTTCACAGGTGTTAGCATCTATGGATGATCTTTGCCCAAACCAGCTACATCTTTGGGGATCGTAAAATGATTGTTTTTCAATTATCAATCCTTCTATATACTTTGTGGCATTTTTCTGTAAAGAAGGACTTATTATGTCTTAGTTTGGGCCGCCGTAACAGTGTCATAGGTTGGGTGGCCTATAAACAACAAATTTATTTTTCAGTCTGGAGGCTACAAGACAGATCAGGGTACCAGCGTGGTCGGGTCTGATTGGGTTCCCTCTTGGTGGTTTCAGAATACCACCTCCTCGTTGTAGCCTCACATGTGGGGAAAAGAGCTAAAGAGCTCTCTGGGGTCTCCCTTATAAGGGCACTAATCCCATTCTTGAGGGCTCCACCTCATGACCTGATCATCCAAAGCCCCCACCTCCTGATAACATCCCACTGGGGGTTAGGATTTCAACGTAAGAATTTTGGTAGCGACACAAACATGAAGTCCATCGCACTTTAC
>VSMD01078148.1:0-14912 GCA_008750895.1 Mirza zaza | reverse complement strand
CAGGAGACTCGAAGTGAAATCATCTTTTGGGGGAATCAGTGTTGTGTAGTAGAAAGGCTGTGAGCTTTGGCATCAGATGGGCCTGGCCAAATATCAGCCCCAACCCTAACCAGCCAGATGACCTCTGGGCAAAGCACTTAGCTCACTGTTAGCTTTCTTATCTGTAAAATGGGGACGGTAACATGTTGTGGGGGTGTTGTAAGGGTTAAAGGTAATGTGTATGAAGTGCCTGGCACAATCCTGGGACAGCGTGCATGCCTTCTTCTTCAGGGGCTTCAACCAGGGCATTAGCCCCAAGATATCAGAGAGACAGATAGATGCGGTGAAGAACACAGTTGTGGTTTTGAATCAACCTAAGGTCAATGAATTTTCCCTCTGGAAACATCCGCTCCCACCCACAGCCCCTGTGCAAGAGACAGACCTGGGTGGCGTGTTTGATCAGTCTCCACTGCCCTGCAGCAGACCACAGACCACTGGAGCCGGGGGGACATCAGCTCTAAGCTGTCACCAGCCTCTCTTGGCATCTGGATGGAGAGGCCGAGTTAATTTACTCTGGAGAGCAAACGGGAAGGCCGCATAGACTTGGGGGCTGAACCCGCTGCTTGGTTAACCACGGTGGGGCCCCTGCATGTGGACGAGGGAGAGAGCAGCCGTCTGCGGGGAAGAGAAGGCTGCACCCCAGGGAGAAGGCACGGCCCACGCGGCTCCACTTCCCACACCTCACCTCTGTGCTATTTCCCCGTAGCCTTCCAACCAGGCCTCCCTTCACTTCCGCTTCTTTGAGTAGGCTTCTGTTCTCACAACCAGACGATCTCTAAGACAAATCCTGTACCTGTATCAGAAGGTGGTTGTTGTGACATAGTTTGAAAGCAGCTGGCATTTAGTCGACATTCAATAAAGGTGTCAACTCTCCACGTTCTTGTCAGTCAGTCACTCAGCCACGGAAGGAGGGAATCCGTAAATGGGCTGCCTAGGGCTGCACCTGAGCCTCACGTTTTATGAACATCTTTATTCACCTCTCTTTCTAGCAAAGATCCAGGTGGCTCCAAACAGGACTCTCCTTCCGGGTTTCCATGGATGGGGACAGGGTGGGGTGACCCACCCACCGGTCTCGCGGTGTGGCGGCCAAGCTAGAGATGCTGGCTTCGCTCTCTCGCCTTTGCAGCCCCGGCCAGCCGGGGAGTGGGGTGGGTCTCCTCCCGGAGCCCTCCCAGTGGGAAGGCGCAAATTTGTCTTTAAATGAAATTTGTTTTGTTTTAAAATTAACCTGCTGTTAAATGTATTTATGCTGTGCTCTTTTTTTTTTTTTTTTTTTTTTTTGAGACAGAGTCTCACTTTGCTGCCCAGGCTAGAGTGAGTGCGGTGGCGTCAGCCTAGCTCACAGCAACCTCAAACTCCTGGGCTCGAGCAATCCTACTGCCTCAGCCTCCCGAGTAACAGGGACTACAGGCATGTGCTACCATGCCCGGCTAATTTTTTCTATATATATTAGTTGGCCAATTAATTTCTTTCTATTTATAGTAGAGCCGGGGTCTCACTCTTGCTCAGGCTGGTGTCGAACTCCTGACCTTGAGCAATCTGCCCGCCTCGGCTTCCTAGAGTGCTAGCTAAATGCCCATATTTTTTTATTCATAGCAGAATAGTTTGGAGATACGCTCTACATTGAAGCAAGGTTATTTTCGAGACATTGATTTGAGTTTATGTAGGTAGTACTAGACAGGTTGGATTTGAGAACATTATGATTTAATGGAGAAGAGATTAATAACCTCATATTTCTTGGATTATAAACTAAATTGCTAATGGTGTCTGACACTTTTTTTCTTACATCATGCAAAAAACGAATCCCTTACACTCTGATGGTATTTGACTTTGTGATGTAAACTTGGATTATGATTGTTGTCATTTCCCATCAGGGGCCTGGAAGAATTCTGTCGAAGAGTGGACAACAGAAGACTGGACTGAAGATGTAAGTGTTTGGTGTGAGACCAGATCCGTCTTTCTTTCGGTTTATGGTGTGGGCATCTGTGCGTGGGAGAAAGCCTGAGACATCTTATCTCATCTTGGCTCTTTTTCTGGCATGTACCCTAGCAAGGTTCTTAGAGTTGGGTTTTTAAAAAGTGTCACTGAAAAATGACCAGTGTCATACAGGACTGAAAAACAAAATATTTTTAAGAGATAGGGGTCTCACTCTGTTTCCTAGGCTGCAGTGCAGTAGAATGATCATAGCTCACTGTAACTCCTGGGCTTAAGCAGTCCTCCCTTCTACCGTAGCCTCCCGTGTGGCTAGGACTGCAGGCAAGCACCATCACTCTTGGGTATTTAAAAAATGTTTGTGTTTTGGGCCGGGCACGGTGGCTCACGTATGTAATCCCTAGCACTCTGGGAGGCTGAGGCGGGAGGATTGGTCAAGGTCAGGAGTTCGAAACCAGCCTGAGCAAGAGCGAGACCCTGTCTCTACTATAAATAGAAAGAAATTAATTGGCCAACTAATATATAGAAAAAATTAGCTGGGCAGGGTGGTGCCTCCCTGTAGTCCCAGCTACTCTGGAGGCTGAGGCAAAAGGATTGCTTGAGCCCAGGAGTTTGAGGTTGCTGTGAGCTAGGCAAACGTCACGGCACTCACACTAGCCTGGGCAACGGAGTGAGACTCTGTCTCAAAAAAAAAAAAGTTTTTTTGTAGAGATGGGATCTCTCTATGTTGTGCACACTGGTCTTTAACTTCTGGGCTCAAGTGATCTCCTGCCTCAGCCCCCCAGAGTGTTGAGATTACAGACTTGAGCCACTGTGCCCTGCTGTTTTGGTTTTATATTATACAGAATAAGATTAAAAAAAAATTTTTTTTTTTTCAAACATCCCACACAGCTTTCTGAAACAAAGGTCTTCACTGCCTCATCTGTTCCTGCAGAAAATCACATGACACCAGGGCAAAGGTAATCACTGTTTGCCATCTTGTATTTATTATTTTAAAGCATAATTGAAAGTTTTTGCCTCTGGAAAAGTATTTTCATCTTGGGGTGTCTTTGTTTTTTCCTTTTTATCTAAGATTAACCTTTATTTTACCCATACTTAG
Source organism: Mirza zaza (assembly GCA_008750895.1). Classification (NCBI taxonomy): domain Eukaryota; kingdom Metazoa; phylum Chordata; class Mammalia; order Primates; family Cheirogaleidae; genus Mirza; species Mirza zaza. The sequence continues at coordinate 11,842 of VSMD01078148.1, read as the reverse complement.
TGTGCTGACAGAGCTCAACCACTTCCTAATTTTATCCAGTGATGAAAGAAAATAGCAATTTTGTGAATTGTTAGCACTTGGGGCAGGGATTATTATGTTAAACCTATTTAATGGTTGTTCTTTTCCCTTTTGTTGACCTATTTTTTTGACAATGAACTGTAATACATTATATCATTTAGTTTCTTCATGTAATACCATTTGTTTACATCTTCTCAAGCTAATATAGAATTATTTTATTTGGGCTCTACTAGTTTAAATCTAGTAGATTACAGAAAGGGAAGGAGATTTGGAGTAATAGCAACATTCTCAGAATGTGCACTGAACTGAATTACTGAATAGCATTTATTTATTGTCTAGTTTTCACAATAACTCTAACTACTTTTGAAAATCCTTTCAAATGCAGTGATCTAGAAAAATGAAAGCCTGGATATGTATGATACCTTAGAAATGAAGACAGTTTAGAACCTGATATGCTCACTCTCATGATAAATGAGATGGTTATGAGACTTCATTATAAAGAAATAAAAATGATTAATGGTTATATCTTACAACATATTGTTTTGTGAATTTCTTGTTAAATACATGTACCTTCTCCATTATATTTATGAATGAATTTTCTAGTATTATTTTTCATTTGTTCCCCTAGTACAGGTAGTGGATTTGCAACATTTTTCATTCTTTAAAAAAACAATTAATTTGACTTTTTAGTGGCTCTTATATTTATTCCTCAGAAGATAGTTGAATACTGTTTTTTTTTAATTTTTTTATTTTAGCGAATTAGGTGGGTACAAATGTTAAGGTTGCATATATTGCCCATGTCCCCCCTACCCCCTTGAATACCCATCTCTTCCTCCCCGCTCCCACCTTCCCGACTCCTGGTAAATGTTATTCCTATATGTCCACTTAGGTGTTGATCTGTTAATACCAATTTGCTGGTGAGTACATGTAGTGATTGTTTTTCCATTCTTTTTTTGTTTGTTTGTTTTTAAAGCCAGTCCAATTTAGCAGTGGGGGATTGAATACCAACTTTAGTGACACTATTAATGTTAATAAGTTCTGATTACCCACTACCATTGGACCAGCCTGTTTTTCCATTCTTGAGATACTTCACTTGAGAGCTGGGTTCCAGCTCTATCCAGGAATATATAAGAGGTGCTATATCACCATTGTTTCTTGTTTCTTTTTTTTTTTTTTTTTTTTTTTTGAGACAGAGTCCCGCTTTGTTGCCCAGGCTAGTCTGAGTGCCGTGGCGTCAGCCTAGCTCACAGCAACCTCAAACTCCTGGGCTCAAGCAATCCTGCTGCCTCAGCCTCCCGAGTAGTTGGGACTACAGGCATGCGCCACCATGCCCGGCTAATTTTTTCTATATATATTAGTTGGCCAATTAATTTCCTTCTATTTATAGTAGAGACGGGGTCTCACTCTTGCTCAGGCTGGTTTTGAACTCCTGACCTCGAGCAATCCGCCCGCCTCGGCCTCCCAGAGTGCTAGGATTACAGGCGTGAGCCACCGTGCCTGGCCGTTTTCCTGGTTTTGGTATCAGGATTATGTTCGCTTCATAAAATGTGTTGGGGAGGATTCCATCCTTTTCGATGTTGTGGAATAATTTCTTCATTCAAAGCACCAGTTCTTCCTTGTAGGTGTGGTAGCCATCTGGTCCAGGACTTTTCTTTTTAGGAAGGTTTTTATTGCTGTTTCAATTTCAGTGTTTGATATTCGTCTGTTCAGGAATTCTATTTCTTCCTGGTTGAGCCTAAGAGAGGCTGTGTGTTTCTAAGAAATTGTCCATTTCCTCCACATTTTCCAGTTTGTGTGCATAGAGGTTTTTGTAGTATTCATGAATTATATCTTGTATCTCTGTGGCATCCATTGTAATTTCTTCCTTATTGTTCCTGATGGAGCTTATTAGAGATTTTTCTTTTCTGCTTTTCGTTAGTCTAGCCAAAGGTGTGTCAATTTTGTTTATTTTTTCAAAGAACCAACTTTTTGTTTTGTTAATCTTCTGTATGGTTTCCCTGTTGTCAATATCATTTAGTTCTGATTTGATCTTAATGATTTCACTTCTTCTACTGGGTTTGGGGTTGGTCTGTTCTTCTTTTTCTAGCTCTTTGAGACGATTCATTAGGTTGTCTATTTGTGAGCTTTTAGACTTTTGGATATAGGCATTTATGGAAATAAACTTTCCTCTCAGGACTGCTTTAGCTGTGTCCCACAGGTTTTGATAACTTGTGTCTCCTTTGTCATTTAGTTCAAAGAATCTTTTGATTTCCATCTTGATTTCCTTGTTTATGAAGTGGTCATTCACCAGAAGGTTGTTTAGTTTCCATGACTTTGTGTAAAAATGAGAGTTCCTGTTAGGGTTGATTTCTACTTTTATTCCATTGTGATCTGACAAGATTCATGGTATAATTTCTATTTTTTAAAATTGTTTGAGACATGCTTTGTGTCCTAGGATATGGTCAGTCTTAGAGAATGACCCATGAGCTGATGAGAACATATATTCAGTGGTTTTGGGGTAGAATGTCCTGTAAACGTCAGTCAGGCCCGTTTGTTCTAGAGTTCCACTTACATCCATTATTTCTTTGTTGATTTTTTGTTTGGAGGATCTGTCCTGTGCTGTCAATGGGGGTGTTAAAGTCTGTGACTATTATGGTGTTGTTGTTTATCCATTTGTTTAGGTCAAGTAGAGTTTGCTTTATGAATCTGGGTTCACCAAGTTTGGGTGCATATATATTTAGAATCGTTATGTCTTGTTGTTGAACTGTACCCTTCACCGTTATGTAGTGATCTCAGGTCTGTGCACGGGGAGGTGCCCCAAGGGAGTTGGGAGCCTGGTGCTTCGTCCGCTACAGGCTTACCGCTCACTGGCGGTGGCTGGCTCTGGCCTGGTGTTTGCAGGTCTCTCCACCCGCTGAGGAGCCCACCAGCAGTCCGAGATACAAGGGAGAGGAAAGTTAACTGCTCCACCTACCCTTGCCTCTGGTCTCTAGGCTACTCTGGAGGTCTCTGCTTCTAGTCTCTGGTACCCCTCCTTCCGTCCTTCCGACTGTCGGCTGATGTATGCTCGTCTGCCTGCTTTTTTCTTCTAATTTCTTCTAGAAACTGTGTTTTTTGCAGAGACACTCTGTTTGGCGGTGTTTCTCGTCCGCCATCTTGCTCCGCCTGCAGTACTGTTTTTTAGACATGTGAACTTGCTCTGTTTATTGGTAGTAATAAACATTTTTTTTTTCCTTTTTTTTGAGGCATAGTCTCACTCTGTTGCCCGGGCTAGAGTGCCGTGGCATTAGCCTACCTCACAGCAACCCCAAACTCCTGGCTCAAGCGATCCTTCTGCCTCAGCCTCCCAAGTAGCTGGGACTACAGGCATGTGCCACCATACCTGGTTAATTTTTTCTGTATATTTTAGTTGGCCAATTAATTTTTCTATTTTTAGTAGAGACAGGGTCTTGCTATATTGCTCAGGTTGGCTTCGAACTCCTGAGCTCAAACGATCCACCCACCTCGGCCTCCCACAGTGCTAGGATTATAGGCGTGAGCCACTGTGCCTGGCCTATTGGTAGTAATAAACTTTTGTGATTGGTCATATGTAATACAGCTACCCTGGATTTGTGTTCCTGACATTAGGATATTATAAACTAGAACATTATCTTGGGGTCCAAAATACTAGTCTGGAAATTCAACTTTGATTATGGGAGTGTGAGAGCGGCAGTATTTAAGGGGATTAACTCAGGGCTAGCAACTTTGCTGTGTATCAGAAGTGAGTCTTGAATTCTCCTAGAATCTGCCTATCTCATTCTCATGGTGAAAGTTTTAGTTAGTTGAACTAATGGGAACTGGCCTTTGAATCTGTTTAATGGAGTGTATTATCATGTTCGGAAATTCCATGCATCTTTCTGGCTATTCTACCATGCAAGGTAAGTTTAGAGAAGAGTTCGTATTGGAAGTTAGAAGCTCATTCATTTCAGGTAGTCTTTATCTGGAGCATGATTTATTCCTTATGCTTTCAGGCTTTAGTCCATCCTTCTCAAATTGGAATATCTGTCCTTCTGGGGACATTAAAAGAGTTCTAGCTAAATGGTGTATTTGTTAATATATACATATTATTATTATAGTATTAAATGTGCATCTATTCCTGAGTATTTAAGATAGGAAATTATTTGGTGTATACATACATAAACATAAATTTATGGAATAGGAGACAGAACATGTATGAATATTTAAGATAAATGCGAAACTTACTGAATTGTCTACTTTGGCTGAGATCTTCATTCCCTCAAATATGGATCTACTAGAAACTCTGGTTCCAAGTAATAAATAGGATAAAATATTCTAAACAAAATGAGCCAAACTTTAGAAAATTATTTAAGTTTACTTTATTGCTCCAGGTTTTCAAATCAGTCTTCATGTCATTTCTGTGAAAATTTGTCATTACCCCTTTCCATTTCTCTTCTCTGCAAAGCCCCGCTTCACTCTTTGTAGCTTCATATACTTTGTTTTTTGATTGATGTCCTCGCTTTTGCTCCCTGAAACCCCATTTTCCAAAAGTTCCCCTCACTTAGATGATTTTTAGTGTCAATTTATTTGATTCACTTCTCAAATTCATTTGTTGGTAAGATTTGCTTTTGACTGGTTCCTCATTTGCTTTTTTTTTTTTTTTTGCTTAGCATTGATGTGGTAGCCTTGCTCCAGAAGTCTGTTCCTCCCAGTCAAGCCTCAGGCGTCAACTCCTTCGAAACTTCCCAACAGCAGGGCTTTGGGCAAGCCCTTGTCTTCACAAATTCGCAACACAATAATCAGATAGCACCAGGGATGGGAAGCTCTGCTGTTGTCAACTCCTATCCTCCTCAGAGCCTGGTAACTCACTTTTAATTTCAGTATGAGATTTTAAGGAATATACTAATCAGCAAACATTTTGTAGAATATGACACATGCCTTACAGTTTCTTTCTAAATGTAAAAATTTCTGCAGGATATTTCAGTCCAGAAAACAATGATGTGATAATTTCCAAGCACATATCTGATTGACTCCATGTGGAATTTAACTACTCTGAGTTTTCCTGGACGAATATGAAAACTTTTCTTTATGATATGTTCTTTTCAACTAATGATCACTCTGTCAGCCATAAGCATCCTTTCCTCCTTATACGTGGTATTTTTTTTGGATTTTGTTTCAAAGTTTGTACCTATACTTAAATTTGTCATTTGTTTTCCAGTTTACTTCAGTGCAGTTGTTAACTATTGGCTTGCCATAAAGTCATGCAAAACAGTTCTATGTCTGCCTATGTGCTTATATTATTTGCATTTTGTTTTGTTTTTTATTCTATAAAGTAAAGCTATGTTTTCTTAAAAGTGCCAACCTTTGTAATAGAGGCGCTTGGAGTTTGGATGTGTTTTCATTGAAGCTGTGTCACAGTGTTCCATGTACAACTCTGACTTCCTATGAGAGTTAAGCTCCCGTCAGAAAGAACTCCAGGAACTGTTAGTGAAAGATATGAAGATAGGCTGCTGGGAGTGGAGGCTTAAAGCATAGCTTGTGAAAGAATGTTGCTGCAGAATGGGAAACTGAAGGCCTGGTGTGAGGGTAGGAAGTTCTGAGCCCGCCATGGGAAGAGTGAAAACTATGAACACAGACCTACAGCTTTCACTAGTGATCATTATTTTAGGTCATCATTTGCTGTGATTTACCTGAAATCTATTGGTGAGAAAGAGAATTTTCTCCCCTGCCTGGGATAGATCATTTCTGGGATGCTGATAAAATTGAGAATTGAATATGCAGGCTTTTCATTGCTATCTTCTACTCTGCATAATCATATCATGCTGTGGCCTTGGGGACTTGGCACTTTCAGTATCACTGATGTATGAGATGGTGTCAGTGTTTGTAGTGGGACATGGCGCCATCCCTCTTTTGAGAAGGCCTATTAAAATCCCCCAATTTTCATTGAACCACCAACGTCCTTTCCCCTCCTTCCCTCCCTCCCCCCCTCCTTCTTTCCCTGCTTTCCTTCTTCCCTTCCTTCCCTTTCTTTCTCTGTGTTTATCTATCTTTGGCTCCCTAGACATCACCACCTACCTCCTCTTTCTTTTCATCTGCTATTGGTATAATGATGCCATATCCTTGCTGACTTGCTGAAATCTTTGCCTGGCCACTGTGTTAATAGGCAGGACTTGAAATTTTATGTTGATTTTCAGGTGTGTTGCTTTGTGTCATGACCAACACTTTGGGAAAGTGGAGTAAGAATTGTTTATTTAGCATTGTATTAGAGCAGTGGTTCTCAGTCCTACTGCCCTTTACAGTCATTGGGGAAATTAATAGCATCAACAACCATAATGATGATGATAACAATGCCAGGGAGCACACAAGACATAACAAGTTGGCATCTTTGAGATTGAGATTTGGTTAATTTGTATGTTTGTTTATGTGTATATGCATGCCCATGTGTCTTAATGTGGACATGTTCAAAGTCCACCCATGGATTTAAAGTTGCAGGTGGACTTGAGGCCCTGTGCTAAGTGTTATACCTAGGGCAAGGGACTAGTCATTGACTCAGTGATTTCATTGTGTTTTAAAGCACACAAATAGTACCTTTGACAAAACTAGCTGATGCATAATCTCAGCAAAAGAGAGGAAGAAGAAAGGTATCATGTGGGAAGCCTTCACTGAACATGTGGGCTTGAGCTGGGCATTAGCAAATTGGTAGTAATATAAGAGAGATGTAATGGTTAGCATGAACAAGGAATGTGGAGCAATGGTAAAATTTTACATTTCCTTACAAAAACTGATATTCCCTGTTTTTGAGTATTGATGACAGATTTCAACTTACTTGATCTGTCCTTTTAGGGGAATGCAAAGTATTTTTGTTTTTTACCTTAGATGGATTTGAAATGTTTATTTGACAAAGCACTAATCTTCTTGAATGATATTTATATGTAAAAGTGCAGTTGATCTTGCAGTGTATTTTGTAGTCATAGGTTTTCATTCTCTTTGGATCTTGATATATATGACTTGACAAGACAGATGGGGAAGGAGTGACATTGTTTTTAGTGTACTTTTTTTGGCAGTGTGTTTAGTGTTCTTAGTAATCTAAACAACTTGAACACAGCAGTGTCCAGGATATTTGCTCAACCTCAGATGCCTGTGTATTTCAGTGTCGGATTTTGGAATATTAACTGCTTAAGTTTTGTGATCTGTGTTTGATCTTGCAGGGTGACCTCACAGCTGATCTGTTTTGTGACCAAATGTATTCTAATCATTAAAGATGATTATTGTGGTTCACAGATGAATGTTGTGGTTTTGCTTGTTAAACATAATCTTTTCATTTACTAAATAATACTGCTCTTTAGTTTAAAGAAAAAAAGTAGTATTTACAGCCTGAGCAAGAGCAAGACCCTGTCTCTCCTAAAAATAGGAAAAGTAGCCAGGCTCAGTGGCATGGACCTGCAGTCCCAGCTACATGGGAGGCTGAGATAGGAGTAGTATTTAATTGTGACCTTGTGACATCACTTTTTTTTTTTTTTTTAAACAGAGTCTTGTGGTCTTGCCTAGGCTGGAGTATAGTGGTGCAATCATAGCTTGCTGTACCCTTGAATTACTGGGCTCAGGCAATTGTCCTGCCTCAGCCTCCCAAGTAGCTGAGACAGCTGTAGGCCCATGCCCCCAAGTCTGGCTAATTCTTTTTTATTTTTTGTAGAGGTGAGTTCTAGCTGATCATGAACTCCTGGTATCAAGCAATCTTCTCTTCTCATCCTCTCAAAATAGTGCGATTATAGTCATTAGTCACTGATACCACTTTTTTAAAAAAATCAATTTATGGCAAATATTCACCCTTCCCATTAATCTCTTATGTCAGAATCCAGAAATATTGGTGGATTTATTTAGTCAGTTCTTAACACACAGTGATATTTTCATGTAGTATTTCTAAGGACAATCTTACATAATTCATATGTTCTCAGGTATAGATTTTAAAATATTTGTGAAAACAGTTGGTGTGTTTTAAAGCCTGGGGTAGAAATTCTGTATTGCTGAGGATTTGTTCTTTTATTTCCCTTTAAAGTCATCTGTACTTGGATCAGGATTCGGAGATCTCACGCCATCAAAAATGGCAAACATCACCAGTTCCCAGATTTTGGACCAGTTGAAAGCCCCAAGTTTGAGCCAATTTACTACTACCCCAAGTTCACAACCGAATAGTACGAGTTCCCCTATAACTACTACTTCTTGGGACCTCAAGCCCTCAGCATCCCAGTCCTCAGTTCTCACTCATTTTGGTAAGTATGCATTTTTGGTGCTGGTTTGCCTCTATAGAGAGCATGTTAAACATAAGCAGAGTACGTTGACTTGTGTTCTTGACCACAGTGCTGGGACCATGCAAATCAAAAGAAGCTGAGATTGAGATGTGGACTCTGACCACAAAGATGTTTGTTTAGGTTTTTTTTTTTTTTTGAGACAGAGTTTCACTTTATTGCCCAGGCTAGAGTGAGTGCCGTGGCGTCAGCCTAGCTCACAGCAACCTCAAACTCCTGGGCTCAAGCAATCCTGCTGCCTCAGCCTCCCAAGTAGCTGGGACTACAGGCATGTGCCACCATGCCCGGCTAATTTTTTCTATATATATTTTAGTTGGCCAATTAATTTCTTTGTGTTTATAGTAGAGATGGGGTCTCGCTCTTGCTCAGGCTGGTCTCGAACTCCTGAGCTCAAACGATCCGCCCACCTCGGCCTCCCAAAGAGCTAGGATTACAGGCTTGAGCCACCGCGCCCGGCCTGTTTGTTTAGTTTTTGAGACAGAGTCTTACCCTGTTGCCCAGGCTAGAGTGCTGTGGCATCAGCCTAGCTCACAGCAACCTCAAACTCCTGGGCTCAAGCGATCCTCTTGCCTCATGAGTAGCTGGGACTACAAGCATGCACCCGGCTAATTTTTTCTATTATTAGTAGAGATGGGGTCTCACTCTAGCTCAGGCTGGTCTTGAACTCCTGCCCTCAGGTGATCCTTCCGCCTCCGCACTCCCAGAGTGCTAAGATTATAGGTTGTTAGCCACTATGCCTGGCCTTAAAGATATTTTTTCTTACTAAAACTCTCACAGAGTCTCTAAATTAAATGTCTTCCTTTTATTGTGTTACCTGCACTTATTTCTTCTTGGTGACCTTAGTAGTAAAAGCAGTGGTAGTACATGCCTTGGATAGATGTACAAAAGCATGGTAGAAGCAGGCAGTTATGAGTATCAAACACTTTGAGTAAATGCATCAATAGAATTTTCTGAGCTCTATTAGAATAGGGTTGTGACAGCAGGTGGGAATGTAGACAATATTTTAAATCGCACCTTCTGTGATGCTATCTTATTCTGACATTTGGATGTATCCAGCATGATTTGATGAAGCTTTACTTTCTGTTGTTTGTATTTTAAAGGCACCATATCTAAGGTGGATGTTTTCTAAACTAAACTCTCACATAAATTATGACATTAAACCACCATCCCCTACCAGTGCTTATATGCCACTGTGTAGTAAGGAATAGCAATTCAAATTAATCATAGACTTGGTTATGTGGGCTGGTTTTATGTTCAGTACATTTTTCAAGACAGGAAAGCAAGTTTTTTGCTCAATAAAACGTATTACTGTCTTGGAAGTACCTGAGACTGCTCTGTGGTTTGAGGTAGCAAGGAAAGTCATTAAAGATTCAGTGCGCAACGTTTTTGTTTTTGTAGAGACTGGGGTCTTGTTATATTGCCTAGGCTGGTTGAAAAGCAGATTTTCAGGAAAAACCATATTTTTTGTCTAGACACTCTAGACACAGTGAGCTACTCTTATTAGTTAGTGTTTTGGCACCCTTTGTGTATAATGGATCAACACATGGTCCAAACTTTAAACAGGTCTTTTTGATAGCAGTGGTAGGCCCCCTATCTTAATTTGTTCTTCATTTACTAATGATTGATAGGCATTTTTAGATATAAGCATGCTATTCCCCTATTATTATTTTTTTTTTTTGGAAACAGAGTTTCACTCTTTCCCGGGAGAGAGTGCCTTGGCATCAGCCTAGCTTATAGCAACCTCAAACTCCTGGGCTTCAAGCAATCCTTCTGCCTCAGCCTCCTGAGTAGCTGGGACTATAGGCATGTGCCACCATGCCCAGCTAATTTTTTTCTATATATATTTAGTTGTCCAGCTAACTTCTTTCTATTTGTAGTAAAGACAGGGTCTTACTCTTGCTCAGGCTGGTTTCGAACTCCTGATCTTGAGTGATCCTCCCTGCCTCAGCCTCCCAGAGTTCTTGGATTATAGATGTGAGCCACTGCACCCGGCCCTATTCCCATATTCTTTATGAAGGCTATCTTTATGGGTACATGTCTCTAATTATCAAGTTCAAAAATGGACTTATCTAAACTGGATCTGCTGCCTGTTTTTTATAAATTAAGTTCTATTGTAATTCAGCCAGAGAGGCCAATGTCTGGCTACATTTAATCTACCAAGGCAAAGTTGACTAGTTAACAGGTGGCCTTCACGGGCTAAAATACATACTATCTGGCCCTGTACAGAGAAAGATTTCTGACCTCTGTCCTGTTGTAGGACTTCTGTCCTATCATAGGTGAGTGTTCAAATTAGTGATTAGAAAATGGTTCATTGCAATTGGATATATGGTTGGAAAATAAAGTTTTATCCCAGTGCCAAAATGCCAAATAGTCAAATAGTTAAACATAAAAGCAAATTTAGAGCAGTAGTAGAAAAACCTAGGAGAATTTTTATATATTCTGTGCCAATGGGTCCTTTCTAGGTATGACAGAAAATGCCATAACCAAATCAAAATGCAGACAATGAAAAAATTAAGAAAATTGTATCATAGACATAAGAACTAATTTCCTTAGCATAAACGGAGTAACTAAACATAAAGCAGATCAACAACCAGGTTAAAAAAAATGACCACAGAGGTATGAATAAAATCCATAAGAAAAGCACACAAGTATAAGAAATGATGCTTAAGCACAATTTTTACATTGCATTTGTTTATACCATTTTTTTACCATTCAAGGAAAGATAAAGTTTGATATTAGAGCATGTTAAATAGGATGTGTTCTATCTGGATAGCGATTTTTATAGTATTGTCAAAATTTTGAATATATTTATTTACCCTGTGAACCAGCAACTCTATCCTGTGATAGATACTACAGATGTTATTTGCACTTGAACAAAATGTCTTACAAATACATTCTTTACCACATTTTTGTATAGCAAGAGATTAGAAAACCTACAAGTCCATTAATATAGTATTGGTTTCATAAAATGATAAGCTATGTACACTCGATTTCTATGTAGTCATAAAGATGAGTGTGAAGTAACTCTTTGCGTGTTAATGCGTAACAGTCTTTGAAAATTGAGTGGTTTGTTAGAAAGTAAGGTATATAGTGTGTGTGTTTGTGTATATATATAATGTTCGTATTTTGCTACAGTATCTCTGAAGATACACAAGAAACTATACATTGTTTGGCTCTGAACAAGTATAGAGATGCGTTGAAGGGTGATTTATATTCTTTTTTTTTTTTTTTTTTTTTTTTGAGACAGAGTCTCACTTTATTGCCCAGGCTAGAGTGAGTGCCGTGGCGTCATTCTAGCTCACAGCAACCTCAAAACTCCTGGGCTCAAGCAATCCTGCTGCCTCAGCCTCCCAAGTAGCTGGGACTACAGGCATGCACCACCATGCCCGGCTAATTTTTTCTATATATATTAGTTGGCCAATTAATTTCTTTCTATTTATAGTAGAGATGGGGTCTCGCTCTTGCTCAGGCTGGTCTCGAACTCCTGAGCTCAAACGATCCGCCCACCTCGGCCTCCCAGAGAGCTAGGATTACAGGCGTGA
>VSMD01078143.1:0-14138 GCA_008750895.1 Mirza zaza | reverse complement strand
CCTCCCCCTCCCCCCCCCCCCCCCCCCCCCCCCCCCCCCCCCCCCCCCCCCCCCCCCCCCCCCCCCCCCCCCCCCCCCCCCCCCCCCCCCCCCCCCCCCCCCCCCCCCCCCCCCCCCCCCCCCCCCCCCGCCCCCCCCCCCCCCCCCCCCCTCCGCCCCGCGCCCCCGCTCCCCCGTTCCCCAAACGCGAGGCGGTCTCTGCCCCTGGGCATTAGCATTCGGCCCCTACGCTTAGGGCCAGGGAGAATGGGGGGCTGGCCTCTGCAGCGGCCGACTGAGTGCCTGCCCCGTCGCGGGAGGACGCGCTGGCCCAAGTGCGGGGCTCCCGTGAGCGGCTCGGACGGCGCCCTGGCCGGGGGTGGGCCCGCTGACGTGCCCGTCTGTGCCCAGACTCAAGCGGCCGGGCCGGCAGCGCGGACACCCGCGTGCGCGTGCGCGTGCGGCCGCGACGCCGCCACTGCCCCGGGCCGCCACTGCCCCGGGCCGCCACTGTCCCGGGCCGCCACTGCCCCGGCTGGGCCGCCACTGCCCCGGCTGGGCCGCCACTGCCCCGGCTGGGCCGCCACTGCCCCGGCTGGGCCGCCACTGTCCCGGCTGGGCTGCCACTGTCCCGGCTGGGCCGCCACTGTCCCGGGCCGCCACTGCCCCGGCTGGGCCGCCACTGCCCCGGCTGGGCCGCCACTGCCCCGGCTGGGCCGCCACTGTCCCGGCTGGGCCGCCACTGCCCCGGGCCGCCAGGGACTGGGCGTCCTCCCAGAGCCCGGCCGGCTCCTCTCCCTCTCCAAGGCGAGTGCTGCAAACCGGACGACAGTGGCCAAGTGCGGCCTGCGGAACATGTTCCGTGTGCTCTGCTCAGCGTTTGAGGGAAATGTGAATTAACTGCCAAGCCTCAAAACCCCAGAGATCACATAAACACGGAGATCTTCGGTGACGCCAGTAAAGGCAGAAAGCCTGGGCCAGGCTGAGCCCACCTTCCCGGAGGCGGAAATTAACAATTCACAGGCCCTAGAAAGAGGGGTCTCCTCTAATCGGAGGGTTTCTACTCAGTTTCACATTCTCTCCCTGGCCCCCACCCCCCGTAGGCCTTTGAGGTTGGCCTAAGGCCTAACTAATGCTGAGTCTTCTCCAGTTTCCAGAAGGAGCTATTATCCCCATTTTACAGGTAAGGAAACTGAGGCTCAGAAAAGTCCAGTACACTGCCCAAGGTCACACAGCTAAAAACAGCAGAACTAAAATTCGAACCCAGTCTTTATTCCCCAAGGGCTTTAGCATGGCAAGAAAAAGTATAAAGGCGGGGAAATCGATGTATACCAAAGCATCTTTTTGAAAGGAACATTTTTATTAATAGCACACTTCGAATGCCAATTTGTTGGGATTGCTTAACAAGAATTTAAATTTTTAGCCTCATCTAAATTGGCAGTGCCCTCTCCCACACTCACGCCACCTCCTTATTCTTTCTCATTTAAGCATTTGGAAAAATTCTAAAGGTTTGACTAAAACTGAAAATGTTTCTTCTTGCATCTGTCCCTAGTTACTGGCAACCGTAGGTGTTCCTTCCTTTCAGTTTCCTTTTTTTTTTTTAAGCTCCTTTATTTATATTTTACTCTTTGTAGTTTGTAAATTCCCTCTTACCAGCTGCTTGCAAAAGCAAAATGCCTTTACTGCTAAATTTCCAACTTGCGTTGTATTGTCTTTTGGCTCCATAAACACACACATAAGAAGGTGTGTGCGCACGTACACACACCTCTATACACACACTCCTAATAGGTTCTTGCTGCCTCTCAGGGTCTCGTTTCCCAAAATGTATTTATAGATCAAACACCAAAGTCACTGGGCATTTTTAAGGAGCATAATTTAATGAGCATAGGTATATGGATACCATGGAGAACTACTCAGCCACAAAAACAACAGCGATCTGGCACCTCTTGTATTATCCGGGATAGATCTAGAGCCCATTCTACTAAGTGAAGTATCACAAGAACGGAAAAACAAGCACCACACGTAGTCACCATCAAATTGGTACTAATTGATCAACACTTAGGTGCCCATATAGTAATGACATTCATTGGGTGTCGGGCAGGTGGGGGGGGGAAGGGATGGGTATAGTCACACCTAATGGGTACAGTGCACACCATCTGGGGGAGGGACACGCTTGAAGCTCTGACTTGGGTGGTGCAAAGGCAATATGTGTAACCTAAACATTTGTACCCCTGTAATATTCTGAAATAAAAAATTATAATACTTTAATAAGCATAATTGCACTTTTCATAGGAAATTCTTAGAAAAGTTTGTTTGCAACTGCTAGCCATAACAATGATCCTATGTTAATTGTCAACTTTTATTTTTGATGTCATTCTGGTTATATATTTTTTAAGTCGTTCTTGCCTTATAAAGATATGAAATATTTACAGATGAAATAATATTATGTCTGAGATTTGACAATAATATGGCCAGATCATACCACAAGGATCAAATGGCAAGTGCTTTACCGAAGAAGGCTTTGATCTGCTGTGTCAGCTAAGATCGTGTCAACTGAATGTGAACTAAACACAATAAACTTGAAACTGGGAAGAAAAAAAAAAAGAATTTATTAGATTATATAATCGAAGAGTACAGAGGTTGATCTACTTTCAGGCACAGTGTGATCCAGGGCACAAATGACGCTGTCAGGACCTGATTTCCCTCCATCTCCAGCTCAGCTCTGCCGTCTGGCACATTGTCACCTCATGGGGGCAAAATGGCTGCCAGCTCCCCTAGACCACATCCTCTCAGACCCAAGCCCAGCTTCAGAAGAAGAAGATCTCTTTCCTGGTAACAACATTCCTGAGATTCGCTCTAATTGGTCGATTTTAATCTAATGCCCATTCCTGAACCAATCAGAGCGACTAGTGGGATTGGGAAGCACTGATTGGCTTAGCCGGGGACACATGGAGAAGAAGGGAAATTGATACCGTGGAAGGTGACAGCAGGTGTCCCTGACGTGAATGTCTGTCCCAAGACACAGGAGGTTGGCAGCAAGGGAAAACTCATACGGCCTGCATCCGACCTAGGGATTCTTCAGAAAGTTCCAGGACAAGGTTCATACGGGTGTCTGACGTATAGCAGGACAGACTGGACACACAGGCGATAATCCACTAGGCACCTACAGGGTGGGGAGCTCAGATCAGGCTCTGGAGTCTAACCTGGGTTCAGATCCTACCTCTCCCGCTTGACCCTGGGAAAGGGGCTCTCTCGGAGCCTCAGTTCGATACCAGCACCTGCTGACCCATCTGGACAGTGGGGTTAGGAACAGCAGCCACCTGCTAGAGTCTCAGTAAGATCATTCTTGGGAAACAGCTGGTATACAGCAAGCCCTCAATAAGCAGCAGGTATTGTCCTATTATCAGGTTGTATTCGGGTATTGTCACTATTACCCGAAACAGGGCCACCGTGTCAACAGAGTTGGTCCTTGTGACAACGGTGATCAAAAACAGCGAAGAACTTCACATGATTCTGGTTCTGAAAGCAAAAAAATTAAAAGTAAAAAAATAGGTTTGAGGCCGGGCGCGGTGGCTCACGCCTGTAATCCCAGCACTCTGGGAGGCCGAGGTGGGCGGATTGCTCGAGGTCAGGAGTTCGAAACCAGCCTGAGCAAGAGCGAGACCCCGTCTCTACTATAAATAGAAAGAAAATTGCTTGACTAAGCTGAGTAAGTTCCTGCAAAAAAGAGAATAAAAAATAAATTTTATAAAGACAAAATATAAAGAAAAAAAAGAAAGAAATTAATTGGCCGACTAAAAATATATACAAAAAAAAAATCAGCCGGGCATGGTGGCGCATGCCTGTAGTCCCAGCTACTGGGGAGGCTGAGGCAGCAGGATTGCTTGAGCCCAGGAATTTGAGGTTGCTGTGAGCTAGGCTGACGCCACGGCACTCGCTCTAGCCTGGGCAACAAAGTGAGACTCTGTCTCAAAAAAAAAAAAAAAAATAGGTTTGGGACATTTCTGATGGGGCTATTTGTATCCCCCAAAATTTGATGTAGGGAAGAGTCTCACATCTGTATGTCCCATGCATCCATCTGTTTAATCCTACTTTCCCAACGGTAGCTGTTGTCATTCTCGTTGCTTTAGAGGAGAAGACTGAGGCTGAAAGATGAGGTGGACATGGGGATTGCGGGATGACCTTTGAGATGAAAGTGCTGGCATACGCCAGTATCATGCCCCCGACGCTTGAAGATCTAGTGCTGGAAGCGTCGAGGTCGTGGAAGGAAGCAGATAGCACACTCCAAGGGCAAACTGGAGAGAGACGATGGACGATCTGTTGACACAATGTGAGCAGAACTGACGCAGCCAACGGCAGAGCGAGGTGCTCAGGGACCAGCTAAGCCACAGCGGGGACAGTGGCCAGCCCTAGGCGGCAGGTGTGCAGACACACGGCAAGAGCTGTCGCTGTGGAGGAGGTTATGCCAGGGACCGGTAATGGCAGGCTTTCCTGACTTTTTTTCAAGTGTAAATCCAGATTTTCTAGATAAAAATCTCCAGATTTAAAATGTTGATAACTAATTCCAAACAATTGCAAACGCACACAGTGGAGGCATCCTCGTTCTTCAAAACAGGAACACATGCCCAGCCCAGAGGCAGCCGGGTTCTGACCTCCATTCTAGACGTTTGGGGCACCCCGTATGGTGCACCCCGTCGGAGGTCAGTGTGGACATTTATTGCTCCTGCTCGCTTGTCTCTCCCTTTCCTCTTTGGTCCCTTGGCCTCCTCTGATACCTCTCCAGGCGAACACTGTGGGTTGTCAGTCACTCGATTGTGTCCCACTGCTCTGCAGGGTGGGATGGACGGTGCGCAGAGGAGGGAGGGGGAGCTTCAGAGACTACGAAATGGAGAAGGGGGGAGTAAAAGGTCCTCGCTGGGGTCAAAGGTCCGGCTCGAGCATCTGTAAGTGCTACTCAAAGTGCGGTGATATAGTCCAGCATCACCTAGAAGCCTGTTAGGGATGCAGAAGCTTATTAGAAATGCCTGTCATCCCAGCACTTTGGGAGGCTGGGGCTGGAGGATCGCTTCAGGCCAGGAGTTCAAGACTAGCCTGGGCAACACAGCAAGACCCCATGTCTAAAAATATATATATATATTTTTAAATTAGCCGGCCATGGTGGTACATGCCTGTAGTCCCAGATACTGGGGAGGCTGGGGCAGGAGGATCCCTTAAGCCCAGGAATTCAAGGCTGCAGTGAGCTATGATTGTGCCTGGGTGACAGACTGAGACCTTGTCTCTAAAAAACAAAAAAAAAAAGAAAAAGAAAGCAGATTCTCAGAGCCCACCCCAGACCTACAAATGCAGAAACTCAAACTCTCAGAGTGGGGCCCTCAGGGAACCTGTGTTTTAACAGAATCCCTGTGTTTTAACTGAATCCCCAGGGGATTCAGATCCAGAAACTTCTTTATTGGAGTTTGAGGTTAGCATGAGACACACTCCTGGGTGCTTTATGCTAAAGTAATTTTTGTCTCCTTCTCTGATTTACTTTATATTTCCAAAGGCCCCCTCTGTTACCATGGCCAGATCCCAGAAAGAAGGGGAGGCTAAGAACCCCCCTGTAGTCCCAAAACATTCTCCCCTCCTGCCTGCACACTGAGAACCTCGAATAACTCTATTGCCTGCCTTTGGGATCTATAATCTTATAATTCGACAATAAGCAAATAACCCAATTAAAATGTGGGCAAAATATTTGAAGATAGTTCACAAAAAGAAGATATACAAGTGGCTAGTAAGCACATGAAAAAGTGTTCAACCTCATTAATCAGTACAGCGATGCAGATTAAAACCTCAACGAGATACCACTGCACACCTACCAAAATGACTAAAATTAATAAGATTGACAGTATCAGGAATTTGAGTGGATATGGTGCAACTGGAACTTTTATATGTTGCTGGTGAGAATGCAAAATGGTTCAACAACTTTGGAAAAGACTTTGACAATTTCTTATAATGCTCAAACATATGTTTAACATACGGCCCAGTAATTCTACTTCTAGATATTTACCCAAGACCTAGCACTCTGGGAGGCCCAGGCGGGCGGATTGCTCGAGGTCAGGAGTTCGAAATCAGCCTGAGCAAGAGCGAGACCCTGTCTCTACTATAAATAGAAAGAAATTAATTGGCCAATTAATATATATATACAAAAAATCAGCCGGGCATGGTGGCGCATGCCTGTAGTCCCAGCTACTTGGGAGGCTGAGGCAGGAGGATCGCTTGAGCCCAGGAGTTTGAGGTTGCTGTGAGCTAGGCTGATGTCATGGCACTCATTCCAGCCTAGGCAACAAAGTGAGACTCCGTCTCAAAAAAAAAAAGTTCAAGACAAGACCCAAGAGACAGGAAAACATATGCCCGTACAAAGATTTACACACACCAACTTTATTCATACTAGCCCCAAACTGTAGGTGACCCAAATGTCTACCAATAGGTGCATAGATAGTCAAATTGTGGTCTATCCATATAATGGAATACTATTTAGCAATTAAAAAGGAATGAACTACTGAAACACAAAAATATCATGAGTGAATCTCAGAAACACTGTGCTGAGCAAAAGGAGCCAGACACAAAAGATTGTGTATTATACGAATCCATATAGGAAACTCTAGGAATCTATAGTGGTAGCAGTTCCATGGTTGTCCAGGGTTGAGTGAGAGGTGGTAGGGTGACAGGGGAATGAGGAAAGTTTCTGGGGTGATGGAATGTTCAATATCAGGGGTCCTCAAACTTTTTAAATGGGGGGTCAGTTCACTGTCCCTCAGACCGTTGGAGGGCCGGACTATAGTTTAAAAAAAACTATGAACAAATTCCTATGCACACTGCACATGTCTTATTTTGAAGTAAAAAAAACAAACGGGCAAAAACACCCGCATGTGGCCCGCGGGCCGTAGTTTGAGGACGCCTGCTCTATATCTTCATTGCAGTGGCAGTTACATGGGTGTATACGTCGGTCCAAACTCATCAAATCGTCGACTTAAAATGGGTGCATTGTTGCATATAAGTTACACCTCCATAAAGTGGATGATTTTTAGCATTAATGCACATAAATGACCCTTCAATAAGGGTGATTCTTTTTAAGTGTCCATTGTAGCCTAGCTTTGCCCAGGCCAGGGAAAAATCACTCAAACCCAAAGGCATGGAGGACCCTCTGGGTGGGCATCTGTCTCTCTCTGTCTCTCTGTCTCTCTCTATCTCTCTCTGTCTCTCTCTGTCTCTCTGTCTCTCTCTGTCTCTCTCTGTCTCTCTGTCTCTCTCTCTGTGTCTGTCTCTGTCTCTCTGTCTCTCTTTCTCTCTCTGTATCTCTCTCTATATCTGTCTGTCTCTGTTTCTCTCTCTGTGTCTGTCTCTCTGTCTCCCTCTGTCTCTCTCTGTGTCTCTCTGTCTCTCTGTCTCTCTGTCTGTCTCTGTCTCTCTCTGTCTCTCTGTGTCTCTCTCTGTCTCTCTCTCTGTATTTCTGTCTCTCTGTCTCTCTCTGTATATCTTTCTCTGTCTCTCTCTGTCTCTGTCTCTGTCTCTGTCTCTCTGTCTCTGTCTCTCTCTGTCTCGGTCTCTCTCTCTGTCTCTCTCTGTCTATCTATCTGTCTGTCTCTCTGTCTCTCTGTCTCTGTCTCTCTCTGTCTCTCTCTCTCTCGCCCTGAGCCTGTGCTCTCACATGTTCTGGCTTGATGTGGAGGCAGTTCTGCAGCCCGGAGGTTTCTCCCACATCAAGTAACTTGCAGCACGCAGTAATGGGGGAGCGCGTCCCCGGCTCACTCTGTCCCTTGAACTGGCCGGTCTAGAGAGTCTACGAGGAGCCAAGCGCGGGGCTCTCTGGGGAGTCTCGCCAGCCAAGCGCCAGCTCCTAATTGGAGCCAGGATCGTGGGGGCCACGTTCTGCGGTCCCCGAGCCTTTTGGAGAGGAAAGCAAGCCACGTGCCTGTGAAGATTGGTTTCCGACCGCGGCGGCAGAGCTGTCACATGGCACAACTCTAGGGGGCGCCACTAGGTGGGAGCTATGGGAATGGTGCCCTGGAACCGGGCGACGCGGCAGCCCCACATGGGGCGTACGACAGTGCACCAGCTGCAAAAGTCTTTGGCATTAGCTAAAATAATCCGTATGAAGCATCATTTTTCTGTTTACAGGCACTCTTTTTTTAGCTAAAATCTACATAGTATAAAATTAGCCGCTTTAAAGTATTCGGTTCAGTGGCATGTAGCACATTCGTGTTGTTATGCCACCATCGCCACTATCCAGTCCCGAAACATTTTCGCCACTCCACAGACGGAAACCTGTCACCCACTGAGTGGCCTCTCTTCACTTCCCTCTCCTCTCAGCCCTTGGCAACCTCGAACGTGCTCTCGGGCTCCATGGATTTGCGTGCACTCGACCTCTCCTATAAATAGAATCACACACTGTGTGACTATGTGACATTTTGTGTCTGGCTTCTGTCACTGAGCATCATTTTTCAAGTTTCATCCCTGTTATAGCATGAATCAATATTTCATTCCTTTTCATGGCTGAATACTATTCCATTATGTGGGTGTATATGTTGACCACATTTCTTTAATTCACTCAGCAGCTGATGGGTGTTTGGGTGTTTGCAGGCACTTCTCACGGCCCTTAGCTAAGTCCCAGGGGTTGAGCAGGGCTGTGAGTGCGTTGGAAGCCAAGTCCAAGCCTTCTGAACTCTCCCCAGCCCCCTGCCTCTGACCCAAAGCCACCTCTGCTCAGGCCTCCAGCCATTCCCAGGAGATCTGCTTTTTAATACTGAAGGAAAGAAGAATGGAGCGAAGGAAGGGAGTCAGTCTTTGAACAAATAATGAAAATATTACAAGTTTGCTTATTATATATTCAACGAATATGTAGTGGGTACCACAATGTGGCAGACAGATTCAATGCTAGAGAGACAACAGTGGACAAATTTTGCTACCATAATATTCCTTACTTTTTCTCTCCTTCAGCTTGGAACTTTTTAATTTCAGAAACTCCTCTCTCTCCTCCCCCTCAAGTTGACCCGATTTCTTCTGTCCCATCTTACACTTTGTTTCCACCCTATTCCGTGATTAAGCCACTTATCTTCCCAGCAAATCAGGTGTTTTTTTGATAAAAGGACACTTCAGGCCGGGCGCGGTGGCTCACACCTGTAATCCTAGCACTCTGGGAGGCCGAGGCGGGTGGATCGTGGTTTGAGCTCAGGAGTTCAAAACCAGCCTGAGCAAGAGCAAAACCCCGTCTCTACTATACATAGAAAGAAATTAATTGGCCAACTAACATATATAGAAAAAATTAGCTGGGCATGGTGGCGCATGCCTGTAGTCCCAGCTACTCAGGAGGCTGAGGCAGGAGGACTGCTTGAGCCCAGGAGTTTGAGGTTGCTGTGAGCGAGGCTGATGCCATGGCACTCTAGCCTCAAAAAAATAATAATTAAAAAAAAAGGACACTTCACAAAAGAAGATCTCTAAATGGCCAATAAGCCATGGAAAGATGTCCAACATCATTCATCATTAAGGCAATGCAAATTAAAACCACAAAGAGATATCACAACACTCCCACTGGAATGGTTTTAAATGAATAAGACTGACAACATCAAGTGTTGACAAGGACAAGGAAGCAACTGAAACCTTCATACGCTGCTGATGAGAATGCCATCGGTACCACTTTGGAAAATAGTTGGCAGTTCCTTATAAAGATACACTCACCATAGGACCCGACAGTTCCATTCTTAGATGTTTACCCAGGAGTCAGTACAAGGCTCAAATTCAGACCCTTTTACTGTCCAGATGTGTGACCTTGGCAAGTGATTTCAGCACTCTGGAACAGCTTACCCATCTGTGGAATGGGTATAATAACAACACTATATTCATTCGCTCCATGAACATTTATCGAGCACCTCTGCAAAGTGGGCATGGGGATACGATGGTGAACAAGATAGAGACGGTTGTCTTCAAAGAGGGTCACAGTCTGGGGAGGACTGTAGGCGCTAAACAAATAAGCAGACAAATAAATTCATCATTAAAAATGATGAAAAACACTAGGAAGGAAAAACACAGGGAGCTAGCACAGGGGATACCATGGTGTGAGTTTAGATCGAGGAATGAGAGGAGGCGTTTTTGGGGGAAATGGCCCATAGTGGGAAACCACAGAGAGGAACAAAGAGAGGCTTCTGGGAAGGCAGAGAAGCCCGTAGAAAGGCCCTGAGGCCACAGAATCTCAATGTGTCTGAGGAGGTGACAGCCCAGTGCAGCTGGAGTATTGAAGGAGGCAGCAGCCAGGAACTGTTATAGATCACACCTGCCTCGTAGACTGTGATGAGAAGTTTGGACATTATCCTAAATGCAATGGCGAGTGTCCCCATTGCAGTTCCCCTAGAAGCCGACCCTGAGTCAAAGATGTGAGTGCAAGTAGATTATGTGGGAGGTGACCTCGGGGCGCACTAGCGAAGGAGACGGGAAGGGAAAGGAAGGAAGCAGACACAGGATGCATCGTTGAGCAGGTTACCACAGGGACAACAGGGACCCAAATCCAGTGGGGAGTCCAGGAAGACCAGAAATTTCAACCCTCTCCCTGTATTGAGAGAACAAGTAGAAACAAACCAATGAAGATATAGAAAACTTGAATAGCACTATCAAATAATAACTTGATATTACACAGTGTAATGTAATATTATACTCAACAACAGCAATGGGTACATATTCTCTTCAAGTATACACATAAACTGTCAATGAAATCCCAACCAATGGGTGAGGGATCTGGGATATTTAGCCACCAACTCTGAGCAGTCATTGGTTGAGGAATGCTGGGGGTGGGGCTTGGGGATGGGGCAGTGTTCACTCCTGGCACTTCTAGCCGCCCCTTTAACTGGCCAGATAAAGCCCTGGGCTAAAAGTCGAAGGTGCTGCTGTGGGAAGTATGGGATCTACATGCCCAGGGGATGTGACCAGGGCACCCACCACATCGGCGACAGGAGCCACTGAAGCAGGGTGGCTTTCAAAGCTCACTCTGGTGTCTGGGTGAGAAGAGACTGTGAGCAACAGGAGGGGGCAGGAGTCTAGCCTGGAGCCTGCTGGAGCGGTTCGGGCTGGAGACGGCCACAGCTTGGCCCAGGGTGGAGGCAGTAGGGGCGGAGGGAAGTGGGTGAGCACCGCAGGGCCTGGCGATGGCTCGGCCGTGGGCATGAGGGAGGACGATCTGCCACGGACAGCGCCTGCATTGCTGGCTTTAGCGACTAGGTAAACGGGATGCCATTCCCTGCGAGTGGAAGGATTAGAGCAGAGGCTGCTGGCGTTATTGTGGAACTCAATTAAATTAAATGAGCTGTTGCAGGAGACTTCACCTAGCCCAGGGCCTGTCCCAGGCCAGGTACTCAGTGTGATTTCTGTGTTTTTCCTTCTACGCCCACATTCTTTGAAGACAGGATCAAGGCCCGCCAGGGCCCTGTGACACATGATGAGTTTGAAACATTTAATCTCTGGGAAAGAACCTCACAGCCCACCTTCGCAGCCTACCGGCAACCCCACCTGGCATCCCAAGCCAATTCCAGAGGCAAACGCCAGCAATTACCTGGCCACCTGCTACCCTAAGGGCAGATCTTTCTCCCACCTTGCGGTGATTGTGGCGTCAACCGAGTCTTTGGTCATTTTCCACTGGCCATGTGCTTTTAACTGAGTATTTTGAAACTACTCAGAATGTTCCTTTTAGAGCTCTGCCCGAAATAAAAACGGGAGAGCAAATGTTTGGGATTTGTTCCAGAGAAAAAATTGAATCAGTCACTCATGTATTCAGCAAACATTAGCATCCAGTGTTTTCAAGGCACCTGGTGGAAAGACAGGAGCTAATAATCTCAAGGAACTAATAATTCAGATGGGCAAAGAGGAAATGGTTCACACGCAAGAGAGAAACTGAACTTAGGGGTCAGATAAGGGGTGGTTATTTCCACCAGTGGCTTTACACGACATGCTGAGTCATGGAATGACACGGCCAACTTAGAGATGGAGAGACATATGCAGAATTGCCTGAGCAGGGAGTGAAAATCAGTACAAGTGCTTGGGAAAACTATCCTCTCTACTGGAACTAAACCTATATATATACGATATAACTCAGCAGTTCTGTTCCCAGGTACATTCCAAAGAGAAAGGCATCCGTTTGCTCACTAGAAGACATGTGCTAGAATGTTCTAGGTAGCTGAGTCCTGACACAAATTGGCTGCCTCAGTTTGAAGTTAGTGCATAACCTCTCCATACTTTAGTTTCTTACAAAATAAAAGAACTTCATTAAACCCTCAAAAAATAAAAATAAAAAAAAGAGAATGTTCTAGGTAGTATTCATAATAGCAAAACAAAACAAAACTAGAAACAACCAAAATGCTCATCAACAGTAGCCCGGATGAATAAGCTGTGGTATATTTACAAAATGGAATACTACACAGCAATGCAAATAGGTGTTTTCCAACTACACGCAACGACGTGGGTGAATCCCACAGATACAGCGTTGAGTGAAAGAAGTCAGACGCAAGAGTGCATACTGTGTGACTCCATTTACATAAAGGACAAGAATGGGCACGATTAACGTGTTGTCAGGAGTCAAAGTTGAAGTTACCTTTGCTGAAGGAGAGTGACTGGAAGGGGACGTAGAGGGACTTGGTGGGGGGGGAGGGATGGGTGACATTCTATCTCTTGGCCTGGATGCTGGTTACATTGCTATGTTCCGTTTGTGACAATTCATCACACTATACACTTAGTGATTTATGCATCTCTTTCTATGAATGTTTTCCTTCAATAATAAGCTAAAATTGGAGGAAAAGTTTACCTGAGCACCTACTGTGTGCAAAGCCCCCTTATTCCACTCCTCTAACTCTCCCAATGAGCAAACAGAGTGCTCCAACTTCTGTCACCACAATCAAAGATCATCCTTGTGTGCACCTTGTGGGGACCCGTGAGGGCATCTTTAAGACACACAGCTGACCCTTAAGCAATGCAGGGGTTAGGGACACCAACCCTATGAGCCACCAAAAATCTACATATAACTTCTGACTCCCCAAAAACGTCACTACTCATAGCCTACTGTTGACTGGAAGCCTTACCAATAACATCAACAGTTGATTGACACATATTTTGTATATTATACATATTATGCACTGTAGTCTTACAATAAGTATAGACAAAAAATGTCATTAAGAAAATTATAAAGGGCCAGGCGAGGTGGCTCACGCCTGTCATCCTAGCACTCTGGGAGACCGAGGCGGGCAGATTGCTCAAGGTCAGGAGTTCAAAACCAGCCTGAGCAAGAGCGAGACCCTGTCTCTACTATAAATAGAAAGAAATTAATTGGCCAACTAATATATACAGAAAAAAATTAGCCGGGAATGGTGGCGCATGCCTGTAGCCCCAGCTACCTGGGAGGCTGAGGCAGCAGGATTGCTTGAGCCCAGGAGTTTGAGGTTGCTGTGAGCTAGGCTGACGCCACGGCACTCACTCTAGCCTGGGCAACAAAGCGAGACTCTGTCTCAAAAAAAAAAAAAGAAAATTATAAAGAAGAGGCTGCTGGGCACGGTGGCTCACACCTGTCATCCTAGCACTCTGGGAGGCTGAGGTGGGAGGATCACTTGAGGTCAGGAGTTCGAGACCAGCCTGAGCAAGAGCAAGACCCCGTCTCTACTAAAAATAGAAAGAAATTTAATTGGCCAACTAAAAATATATAGAAAAAATTAGCCGGGCATGGTGGTGCATGCCTGTAGTCCCAGCTACTTGGGAGGCTGAGGCAGGAGGATCGTTTGAGCCCAGGAGTTGGAGGTTGTTGTGAGCTAGGCTGATGCCACAGCACTCTAGCCTGGGCGACACAGTGAGATTCTGTCTCAAGGAAAAAAGAAAATCCTAAGGAAGGATAAATGTATTGACTATTGATTAAGTGAAGTAGATCATCACATCTTTGTCCGCGCCTTTGTCATGTTGAGCGGGCTGGAGCAGCAGGGAGGGAGGAGTTGGCCTCTGTCTCAGGCATGGCAGAGGCAGAAGAGGTGGAGGAGGTAGGAGGGGAGGCGAGAGAGGCAGTAGCATTTATCTAAACAATTGCATGTATAAACGGACCTGCACAGCTCAAACCTGTGTTGTTCCAGGTTCAACTGTACACCCATGTGTCAAATTGCCTC
>VSMD01078133.1:0-10126 GCA_008750895.1 Mirza zaza | reverse complement strand
ATACTACATAATTCACACATGCTGCTTTTTTTTTTTTTTTTTTTTTTTTTAGAGACAAGGTCTTGCTCTGCTTACAGGCTACAGTAGTAGAGTCCAGTGGCACAATCATAGTTCATTGTAAGGTTGAACTCCTGGGCTCCAGAGATCCTCCCACCTCAGCCTCCAAAGGAGCTGGAACTACAGGCTTGCACCACCATGCCTGGCTAATTTTTAAATTTTTTTTTTAGAGATGGGGTCTTGCTACATTGCCCCACCTGGCCTCAAGAGAGCCTCACACCTTGGCCTCCCAAAGCACTGGAATTACAGGTATGAGTCATTGCATGCCCAGCCATATAAGCTATTTTAATCCTCACAACAACTTTAGGAGCTCCAGAGAAGTTAAATATCCTTTCTTGGCCATAGTGGCTGGGCTTGTATTCAAACTCAGTTCTGTCTGACTTCAAAGCCACTACTCTTAAGCTATACTCACTCTGCTCCCTGTACTCCTTTTTCACTTCTATTATTGCATTTCTCATAACATTTTGAAATTGTTTGCATACAGATTTCCCCATATGAACCACAGAAGATAAGAAAAATTATATGACTATTTTCTCAGTTTTCTCAGGATGGTACAGAACTAGTACCATTCTAGATGTACAGGAGAGAAGTTAATACATTATATACAATGGATGCCTAAAGGCATTGGGGATTAATTGTCTCTTGAAATCACAGGTTGAGAAAGGCTGCTATTAGACAGGCTTCTTAAGGGTAGAGATAACTGCCATTTAGTGGGTGCTTGATAAATTTTCCTTGAAACTGTTATTCAAACCTTTGTTATCAATACAGATTCAGTTTTAAGAATGAAAAGTGAGCTGCTTCCTGAATCAAGGACCAGAGATAAAAGGGGAGAAAAGAAAAAGAAAAATGAGCTGTTTAGTCCTGCTTCCAGAGGTGGCTTTGCAGGAAGAGTTAAACACTCAGTCTTTTCTTAAAAGAATTTCAGGGGTGTTAGATCCGAACTTTGAGAGTTAGTAGAATGCACAGACTCTGAAGCCAGACTGCTCACATTCCGATTCCAATTCCACTGTTTACTACTTATACAAACTTAAGCAAGTTATTATTTAACATGGGTTATAAGTACTTTACAATATTACCTGATTTAATCTTAACACTTCTATATAGTGCATACCTTTACTATTCCTTCATAGCTCCATACCTCAGTTTCCTCTTCTGTTAAATGGGGATAATAATAGCAAATTACCTCATAGGGTTACTGTTAGGATTAAATGTGTATAAGGTGCTAAGAATAGTATCTGACACATGGAAAGTTAGCTATTACTAACAGCAGAGGTTGTGACCAGGGCAGGAAACCAACTTGATATAACTTATCAAATTTTTCATTTTTTGTTAATATTTATTTCAAGGACACAGATGGAATTATTTGTAATGGGGACTAAATTTCAAGTACTTTCCAGTCAAATTGGCTCTGCATCTCTAAGGGAAAAACCAGTGACTGGTGTTGAAATGGAAAATGTAGGAAAAAAATACCTCTGAAATCCGGACACCTTCCTGCATCTCTTCTGCCATTTCCCAAGTCCACGTTATCATCATCTCTTTCTGGGATCTCTTGCAATAGCCTCCTAATTGGTTCAGCAGTATCCTCCTTGGTTGCTTCTATTCTCTTCCCCAGGAGATTAACCTTTTCAAAAGATAGATGCAGATTGGATCATACTATGCTCGCTCGTGCTTAAAACAGTCCAGTAGCATTTCATAAGACTCAAATCAAGACTTGGCTAAGGCTTATAGGGAATGGCCTCAGCCCATGCTTCCAAATTCACTCACTGACACTCCTCCCACTTTCTCCACCCCAGCCACCTTGGCCTTCATTCATTGTTCAACAAATATTTGCTTGTTTTGTATATAGTCACTGAAGATAAATCAATGACCAAGACAAACAGTTCTTGTACTCACAGAACTTAAATTTAACAGGGTGGGGGAAAAACAATCAGACAAATAATAATTCCTAGTTATAATAAGTATGAAAATAGAATTGAACTTGCAAATTAAAAAGAAGTCTCACTTGAGTTAAAGTAGTCAGGAAAGTCTTCTCTAAGAAGGTAACATTTTAGATGAGATCTAAAGAAGGAAGAGAAATGCTGTATGATGAATAGAGAAGAGAGAATTAAGGTAGAGAGAGTAACCCAATGTAAAAGTTCATATATACTAGAAAGAACCTGGTGTTTGAGGTAGCCAAAGCAGAGTAATTTAAGGCACCAAGTGGGGAATGAGGGTGGCCAGCACTTGATCTGGCAGGGCCTGGCAGGCCGTGGTTAAGATTAGAATTTTCCTCTTGTTTTAGAAAATCTCAAAATTATTTTAAAAAGCTGCAAGAGTGGTACAATGTACACCATTATACCTTTCATCTAGACTCACCGATAATTAATTTTGCCACATTTACTTTCTATTTTGTTTTTGTATTTTATTTTTTGCCAGATCTTTTGAGGGTAAATTGCAGACACTTGTGACACTTTGCTGTATTGCTGAAGGTATTGACTTCAGGAAATACCTTACCAAAACAAAGACACTCTTCTACTTAATCACAAATTGTCATGAGCAAACAATTGAAAACTGATGCAATATCTAATATGAAGTCCATATTTAAATTTCCCCAATTGTCCACAAATATCTTTTGCAGTTTTAAACTTTTTAAAAAATCTATGAACCAATCAAGATTCACAATTTCATTTAGTTTCTTTTGTTTCTTGACTAAAACAATACTCCACCTTGGTTTTTTCTTTTTCCTGTCATGACATTAGCATTTTTTGAAGAAGAGCCTAGGCCTGTTGTCTTGTAGAATGTTCTACATTTTGTTTTTTTTCTGATTGTTTCCTCAAGATTAGATTCGTGGCAAATATTTCTGGTACAATTAGTATCAAGTGATAGAGTGTTCCACTATTAGTGATGATAAGTATCCTAACTTGGTGTCTAATAAATCTTTTCATTGTAAAATTATCTTTTCCTTTTATAATCAGGAAATAATCCGTAGGGTGATTCTTTGAGATAGTGTTAATACACTCTTCCTCGACAACCTTTCAGCCACTGGTTTTAGCATCCTGCATCCATTGGTTTTAGCATTCATAAGCTTACCTATATCAATTTTTATGTTAGAAGTTGCAAAATGGGGATGCGGCAAGGGAACTGACCCTCCGGATCCCGGGAGGCAGAGCCTTTTCTGCCCTGTTGGGACCGGACGGGGAGGTTTCTAGAGCGCCATTACTCGGCCTGTCCCCAGGAAGTCGCAGGAGCAAGTGTGGTGGCAGCGGCCTCACCCCATGGCTTTCGCCACATCTTTATTGCTTTAAGGACAGAATCTGAGATCGGCATCCCAGCCAACAGGGTAATACTTATCGCAGCCGCGAGAAAGCGCCACATCCGTATAGCGCGCGGAGCCCAAAGCTAAGCCAGACCCTCTGCAACCGGGCCGCAATCGAGCCTGCCTCTGCCCATTGGTTGCTCCGCGTTCCAAGATCCGCCCCCAGATTTGAAAGCTTCTTCCGGGAGCCTCTGGAAAGCCCGCAGCGTGAGCCAGCGGCTCTCCCGAGCTTCGTTCCGGAAGCCCCGCCCACTCCCAGAGTTCAGTGCGGCGCTTGGCCGCCATTGTTTGAATTTGAAAAGGAAAACATTCCAGTGCTGCTCGCAGGCCGGGCGGCCTGGTGTAGGCAACGTTTGTAGGTGAGGAGGTGACCTGGGTAAGGGTGCCGGGAAGGAGGTGGGTGATTACACATATATGAGGCCTGAGGTGCGAAAACGGCCTTGGCAATGTGGACTTCTTTTAACGGGGCTTATAACGCCTAAGAGCTTACTGTCAGGAACTGAGTTGCGGAGTGATGCGGAAACCTGGGACACCAGGTGCGCAGGGAGAATTGAGCTATAGTGCTTGGATTAGAGTTTAAATGTCGTCTCCACTGCCTATTACTGACGCGAGGCAATTTATTTAATCTCTCTGGGCCTCAGTTTCCTCGTCTGTTAAAAGGGAGTAATAATAGTACCTACTTCCTCTGGCTCTTGTGAAGATTAAATGGTAATGTGTGAAGCTGTTTGAAACAGTGCAAGCACATAACAGATACTGTTTGCTATCGTTAATATTTTTAGTGTAGTCGATTCTGCTGCTGTTGAGAAACAGGCCTCTTTGCCAACCTAGTTTCCTGAATCCCTGAGGTAAGCAGTTTGCTCAGGAGATGACATGGCCTCTTTTGGGGGGAGCCCTTTGGTGGCCTCTGTGCGCTTAATTCCAGACTGCTGCTGCCTGTGCCTGGGGCTTGACATTTTAGGGTTTTACACTGCCAGGCTGAACAAGCGGGTTGTGAGACTGACGGCTGTCATCCCCCAGTTTAGAAGACTTTCCCCATCTCGTTCCACTCCTTGCTTGGGTGATTCCCGTCTGGTCCAGTTCTCTAAACAGCGGTTCCCCACCTTTTTGGCACCAGGGACCGGTTTCATGGAAGACAAATTTTCCGTGGGAGTGGGTGGGAGGGGAGGCAGGGCGGGGAAGGACAGCGGCTCGCAGGATTGGGACCGCAGTTCTAATATTCCTTGCTGAAGGACTAGTTGACACAAATTCGTGCTTTATGGATTAGATTGTTTTTAATCCCTGCTTAAGATGATCAAATTGAGGTTTGTTTTTGGTTTTAAAACAAGGTAGCATGTTAATCCAGAAGCAGAATAGCACTGTATATATTTTATTACATGTCCAAGATCCAAATTTCAAATTGCAAAAAGGAGTCATCAGTTAGTTGTGAAGACCTTTTTTGAGGGATCACATTCCCATATATGTTGAGGATCACATTCAGAATCTTCATTCAGGTCAGGCAAGGTGACTCACGCCTGTAATTCTAGCACTCTGGGAGGCCGAGGCTAGAGAATCGCTTTGAGGCCAGGAGTTAGAGACCAATCTCAGCAAGAATGAAACCCTGTCTCTAGTAAAAATAGAAAAAATTAGCCGGGCCTGGTGGTTTGCGCCTGTAATCCTAGCTCCTTCCGGAGGCTGAGGCAGGAGAATCCCTTGAGCCCAGGAGTTTGAGGTTGCTGTGAGCTAGGCTGACGCCACAGCACTCTAGGATTTTATTTATTACCATTTATTTAAGTCACTAGACAGGGAGTCATTATCACTACGTAAGTCTCTGAATTTGTTGTAGGAGATAACAGAGTATTACAAAACAAGGTTCTTGCCCTTAAGAAATTTACGTACTGGTTGGAAAGACCACGTATAAGTAGGAATCAAACTAAAATTACAAGAAGTGAAAGTACATCTCAACAATTTTAGAATTGCTAGGAAATAGCTTGTTCATTGAAAAATAAACATATGAACAAATACAAACTTCTTTATTATAACCTTATTTTTTTACACATAGGAATATTCTTTTTAATTCAGTAATTTAAAATATCATCACTTTTTTTTTCCAAAAGAGAAAAATCCTTTTAATCTTTTAGCAAGTCTCTGTGAAAATAGTATGCTTACAATAAAATTGAGAAGGGAGCACCTAGAATACCCCCAAGAGGCTTGCTATACCATTTAGCATGACTGCCCCTTCTTCTGTGTGCATAAATGGCCAAGAATGATAGGAAGTCCATTTGACAATAGTTCAGTAATTCCTTTTCACCATTGCTGCCAGCTGAAGTCATCACTGCTTCCAAAGACCAAGAAAAAGCCTAGTATAGTTGCAAAGACGACTGTGTTTCCTGTGAGAACAAGTGCACAAGCTCCCCACTCAATCAGATGTGCTCTGGCAAATACAATAGGGAGTCCAAAAGCTGAGACAACAATGCCTGTTGTAAGAAATATGGCAAGTTCCTTACAAGCATTACTCATAGCATCTGTATCATCCACTAATCTTGCTATGCAGTATGGAATAGGTGAAAGGATGTAAAAAAACAGAACAAAGAGGGGCCAGTATTGGTTGTATATTGGCAGGGCACATCCAAGCATCAAAAACATCAGCCCGACTGCTCCTCCAAAGGACAAACTAATCAAAGCTTTGATGCCGGCCATAGTGGTGATGTAGCTCATCACTTTTTTTAAAAACCAAAATTTATTTGAAGCCAAAGAATGAAGTGTATTTTATAGTTTTCTGGATATTTCTATGAATTGTGCGTCATGAAATGTCAAGCCAGTACTTTAATGGTTTTTGGCAAACTTCCCCTCATATTCTAGATTACCAATTTTTTTTTGCTCCACAAGATACCCCTTTTCTTAATTTTCATCCATAAATTGCATATTTGAAATATATCTGTATTGAAGTAACTTTCCCATTTTCATTACATCACTGATTTTATAATAAAAACGGGCAATAAACATATGAAACTTGTTTACTTGTATGGTTGGTTAATCCTATAGGTTGCCTGGGTCTACTGAAGATAAATGTATAATTTCTTTAGTCTTGTTGCAATTTAGGGGGGAAAAACTCAACAGTGCTCTTGTGGAGGGTTTGGGAACTTTGGGGTTTAGCAGGGAAAAAGATATCACCATGAGGTGGCAGTAGTAAATAAGGAGCTTTATTTGGACAGGGCTTTGAAGGGGTGTAAGCAAGGGAAATTTCTCTGGGAGTGGGACCTTTCCTAGACCAGAGTGAAGGACCACACCTCAGAGGGGAAAAAAGGCAATGGAACTTGAGGGAGTGGGAGAGGAGAATCACAGAGGGACTTACATGTCAAAGTTATGTTGCACGGAGGGGAGTTTAGAACTCTGAAGGGCAGCTGTTTGATGCAATTTCATGGGATATACAAACCTGGCAGGCCTCAAATGACTAAAAATATACTTATTTGGGCTATAGTTAAAGCAAATATTAATAAATGCTTAAGAATTTAAGTTTGGTGGCCAAGTGGGCTTTTGAGCTAAGGTCCCTGCCTACTGTGAAGAGGTAAACAACGTAGGGCCAATATGCAGGGTCCATCATTGGATCATTTAGACAACATTTGCGGATCCCCGTTATTACCTTCTTGATCCGGGAACACGAGTTTGAGAGTCACTGTTCTGGATATTTTATAATCTCATCAAAGAATAGCACAGAGTCCTCCTCTTTTCCCTGGTGGTATTGTGCACTTAGTAGATTCTCAGGAATATTTTTTCAATTAATTTTTTACCCTTAAGTTTACCATTAAGATTAGTGATTTGATATTTAATTTGGTCGTAATAGTTTACTGATGAATTTAAAACCTGAAATGTGTCAGGTACTGTTTTGAATGTGTTTACATATGTCATTTTACTTTTTACTTGCATTTCAAGAATTAAATTGAAAGTGATTTTTACAGATAACTGAGTTTAACTTTTAAATGCTAAAACAAGGTCTATAAGTAACATTCTTCAGAAGACACTAAATAATTAAAATAACTTAAGGTTATAATTTGCTCTATGATCTATTGATTTTTGAGAGGATTTCAGGGAGAGAATGAATATTTTCTACCATCTTCACAGATTACCTTTTTTTTTTTTTTTTTTTTTTTTTTTGCGACAGAGTCTCACTTTGTTGCCCAGGCAAGGGTGAGTGCCATGACATCAGCCTAGCTCACAGCAACCTCTCCTGGGCTCAAGTGATCCTGCTGCCTCAGCCTCCAGAGTAGCTGGGAATATAGGCATGCGCCACCATGCCCAGCTAATTTTTTCTATATATATTAGTTGGTCAATTAGTTTCTTTCTATTTATAGTAGAGACGGTGGGTCTCGCTCAGGCTGGTTTCGAACTCCTGACCTCAAGCAATCCACCCACCTCGGCCTCCCAGAGTGCTAGGATTATAGGCGTGAGCCACCGCTCCCAGCCTACAGATTACCTTTACTCATGAAATTTCTTTGTATGGATCTACCCATAGGTTGAATCAGATGAATAATAGTAAGCCATGTTTAATATTATTTGATTCAGAGTCTATAAATATAAATTGATATTTTGGATTTTCCATAGGTCATTGTGTTATACATGAAGCAGTCTAATGTTTTCTTTCTCTGAACTCTGGTTATTTGGGGGAAAATAGTGAGCCAGACATTTTAAAGTGTGAGTGGCTTACATACTGACTTAGGAAGGTTGTCTAAAATAGTTACTGTTATTCTTGCAGAATGGAATCTAATTTGAATCAAGAGGGAGTACCGAGACCATCTTATGTTTTTAGTGCTGACCCAATTGCAAGGCCTTCAGGAATAAATTTTGATGGCATTAAGCTTGATCTCTCTCATGAATTTTCCTTAGTTGCTCCAAACACTGAAGTAAGTATAAGAGAAGTATTATGTTGATTATCTTCGAATGGAAATATTTGTGTATGCGACTAATATTTGTGTATGTATGTGTATGTATTTGTGTGTGTGACTAAGACAGAGATTCTCAAACTGTCTGGGTTTAAGGCAACCTTGTATCTAAGTAACTTTGTCATAGAGCTCTAGGCCAAAAGAAATATATAACAGTTCCTTTTCAAGTAGTATGCCTAAACAATGTAATAAGTATCTATGTCCTAAACTAATAGCCATTAGAAAAAAATTAACTTGAATGAAGAAAAGTTTTAAATTTTATTCTTTGATAACTACAGTTACTAATAAGATATGTGTGCCTTTTAAAATTTAATTTAATTTTTTGGCCTTATTTGGAGATATGTGTGTGCCTTTTGAGCACACACAACTTCTAAAACCTTGAAATCTGATTAGATGCTGCCACCCTCATTTTCTGTTCTTCATTGTTTTTATGTAGTACTTGCTTTTTATCGTAGCAACCACTGAAAGAGCCAGTTTAGTAAAGATATGACATAATCAAAATAAATAGTGAACAGGCCTGATTACACATGAAATCCCAGCACTCTGGGAAGCTGAGGTGGGAGGATCCCTTTAGGTCAAGAGTTGGTGAGACCAGCCTGAGCAAGAGTGAGAGCCCATCTCTACTAAAAATAGAAAAAATTAGCTGGGTGTGGTAGTGTGCGCTTGTAGTCCCAGCTACACAGGAGGCTGAGGCAGGAGGATGTTCAATATATGTCAAGTATTGCTGTGATTCCCTCAAAAAAATGTGAAATGTTCCACTATGTCCCTAGGAATTGCAAGCCTTAATTTTAAAAAGACTACAAATTTTTAAAAACTAAAATAACTCAACAGTGCTAAAGTAAAAGTTTTCCTACCACCCTGCTTACTACCATTGTAACGTTTGCGTGTGTGTCTTTGCAGATCTTTTCTTATACGTGTACTTTTTGAGTCATTTATATTGTTTGTTACATTTTAGGTTGTTAATTTTAGTGCCTTAGAAATATGAACTAACCCATTTAATAAAGAATAATGGAAGGGGGAAAAGGGAGTTAGGGGGCATAGATAAAAAATAACATTTAATACCCATGATATGTCAAGTTTTTAAAAATACTTTAAGCTCATTTAATAATAGATAAATGAAGGAAGAAAAGGACAGAAGAGAAAAGGAAGGAAGGAATTCTGTGATAAGTGCTTCTTGATTATATAAAATGGAATTATACATTATGTAGTTGTTTATGTCTGCCTTTTTATAACACAAAGGTTGGCCAAAAATGGCCTATTTTTGTATTTCCTGTATTTATATTTGCTTACAATCTAATAATGGTTTTTATATATTTTTTTATTTTTTATTTTTTTTATTTTTTTTTTATTTTGGCATATTATGGGGGTACAAATTTTAAGGTTTCAATAAATGCCCTTTCCCCCCCTCCCCACACAAGACTGAATTTCCACCATGACCATCCCCCAGATGGTGCACATCTGACTCATTATATATGTATATACTCGCCCCCCTCCTCTCTGCCCAATACCCTATTACTGTAGTACCCATGTGTCCACTTAGGTGCTGCTCAGTTAATACCAGTTTGCTGGTGAGTATATGTGGTGCTTGTTTTTCCATTCTTGGGATACTTCACTTAGTAGTATGGGTTCCAGCTCTAACCAGGAAAATATAAGATGTGCTATATCACCATTGTTTCTTAGAGCTGAATAGTACTCCATGGTATACATATACCACATTTTATTAATCCATTCTTGGATTGATGGGCACTTGGGCTGTTTCCACAGCTTTGCAATTATGAATTGTGCTGCTATAAACATTCGAGTACAGGTGTCTTTTTTGTAGAGTGTCATTGGATCTTTTGGATAGATGCCCAGCAAT
>VSMD01078132.1:0-37676 GCA_008750895.1 Mirza zaza | reverse complement strand
AATTCATAATCGCAAGGCTGTGGAAACAGCCCAAGTGCCCATCAATCCAAGAATGGATTAATAAAATGTGGTATATGTATACCATGGAGTACTATTCAGCTCTAAGAAACAACGGTGATATAGCACATCTTATATTTTCCTGGTTAGAGCTGGAACCCATACTACTAAGTGAAGTATCCCAAGAATGGAAAAACAAGCACCACATATATTCACCAGCAAACTGGTATTAACTGAGCAGCACCTAAGTGGACACATAGGTACTACAGTAATAGGGTATTGGACAGGGGAAAGGGGGAAGGGGGGTGGGTATATACATACATAATGAGTGAGATGTGCACCATCTGGAGGATGGTCATGCTAGAAACTCAGACTTGTGGGGGGAGGTGGAGAAAGGGCATTTATTGAAACCTTAAAATCTGTACCCCCATAATATGCTGAAATTAAGAAAAGAAAAAAAATATGGAATAAATTTGGTCTGAATGCTGTTTCTTAGACTTTTTCAAACCATTCGAACCTAGAAGATCAATCAGATAAAAGCAGAGAAAAACTACCACTTTTGTAAAGCTAAACAAAAATAAAATAGAGAAATTTTGCAAAAACTTTAGGAAGTAGCAAGGCGTGATGAGTAGGACACAGACTAATTGTTTAAAGAAACAGGAACCAGGTATACTCTTCCATTATGAGCTTTTTTCCTTGGAATCGGTGCTCATCCTCTTCAAATCTAGAAATAATGGTTCCTTGTCTGCCTCATTTCTGGGGTTGTGGTCAGGACAAAATGATATCATGTATGCAAAAGTGATTTGCAAGTTGAAAATGAGTATCAAAGAGAATATTGTTATGTTCAAATGATCAGTAATAAATCTACTTTAGCACATAAATATCTATTAAAATATATTGCAGTTTATTTGCTTCTTAGAGAACAATATGAACATAGGTAATTTGCTAAATTTTTACTCTACCTGTTACTCTGTTTCATAATTGTTGGTTGCTATAAAACTATACCTAGGCTAAACTCCCTTTACTTACACAATTACATGGGAAACATGATTATCAGGAATTAGAAATACAAAACATAGTTTTAGAAAGGCATTTACAAAACACACAATGTAGTGAGCTGTTATGAATTCATTTTAAAAACTAACAAGGATAATTAAACAGTAGTGAATTGATATGGGAGAAAAGTTGCTTAAGAATGAGTTCTTGGTAAAGCAAATAACAAGACTGAGGAAAGAAATATTTGACTACAAATGTCAAGAGTACAAGAGAGGAGACATGACCTGGCAAAAAGTATCAAACACAATAATGGGTAGAATCAAGAAAAGTAAACTTAGTACCCATGTCTTTGATTGGATAGTCCATGGGTGCAGAAAATAATCCCTCTTGAGAATTACTTTACATGCCTGTGTGGATTGGTTTTTGTTTTGTTTGTTTTCAGTGGATGCAACAATATATCAGAGGGAGCATTTAGGAGAACTGGCCTTCACTATTGGAGGGACACTTTACATGGTTTTAAAGATCTTCACCTTCTAATGCAGAATTTACAATAAAGCTTAATTTATGATGTAGAAATATGGATTCCATCTAGAGCCTGACTCAGGAAAAGGGTTGATTGAGATGAAACCTAATATTGACAAGTATCCTACTTGTTTCCCAGTAATGCAACCCATACCTGCACTCCCATTCCTTCCTCTGACCCATAGAATTTTCTGAATATCTATCCTTCCAACCTGGAAGAATGCAGGGTCCTGATATCTGTCTGGATATACACCTAAGCCACTGCATAAGGATTGGCTCTGGCAATACTGGTGACATATGGAGATGGTCCTCCCAAACTGTGCCTTCTTGCATCAGGCTATTTTTCATTTTGGAAAAATAGTAGATAACAATTTAAAATAATTTTCAAGGTCTATTAAAAAGTAGGGCCTCAATGCAATGGGAATAT
Organism: Mirza zaza; assembly: GCA_008750895.1. NCBI lineage: Eukaryota > Metazoa > Chordata > Mammalia > Primates > Cheirogaleidae > Mirza > Mirza zaza. The sequence goes on along the minus strand of VSMD01078132.1, from coordinate 35,734 downwards.
CAATAGATGAATGCATTTTTCTTAAAAAAAAAAAAAAGGTGGTAAAAGACGAAACTTCTACCTTGTTCCCCAATCACTGGTGGGCCTTCAGCTGTCAACTCATCAGCCTTTCTGTGTGCTCATAGAATAGTAAGCCATTTGCTAATTCCTTTTGATAAGATTACTTGGAACTCTGCATGGAATTTTGGTATGATAATTATGATTGCCAAAGCTTCCAGAAAATAATAAGAGATCTTCATATTTGTTGCACCTAAATGGTAAAGGAAAGACAGAGATAAAAATAATCATTTTGAGATACAATTCCTTTTTCATAAGGGATTCAAACCAAAATGAAATAGTTTGGCTAGAATGTTTTTCAGGGGACATGCTGATATTTCTGCTTTCTTCCAATTCAATGATTTGGGGGAAAATATACAAGCTCTGTTCTGAATCAAACTGGTTTACTTTATTGAAAGAAAACCTGATGCATTTTTTAATTTAAAAGAGGTTAATATTTGGATACAGTTCAAGATTCAGCAAATTAGTATAGTTTGTTCCAGTTTAATGTTTGATTCAAGTCTCTATTTTTCAACTGCTCATTGTATAGGTTATGACCCAAAGAAGAAATATATATATATATATATATATATATATATATATATACACACATACACACACACATTGGCTATTGCCAGAGAAAATGGGGTCATACTATTAATGGCTTTAAAAGGAACCAAGAATTTTATTAGGGTCCAAACTAAGCATAGATTTTTTATGTCACATAAGTTAGAGTATATAAACTTATCTATTTCTGAAATGATCTCTTAGAATAACACCCAGACACTTTTTAAATTAAATATTTGCTCCATTTCTCTTCTCCCAGAGCAACCAAAAAGTTTCTAAATAGATTTTTCTAGAAAATTATAAATTAAAAAATTCTAATTTTTTATTCCTTTTAATAAATTAAGGTAATGAAGATGGGCCCAATGTAATCAGAAGGGTCCTTATAAGAGAAAGGCAGGAGGGTCAGAGTTAGAGGAGGAGCTGTGGTACATAAATTTATATATATAGTGATATATGTGGTAATTTTACATACACACACGTACGCATATATGAAGAGTGAGAGAGAAAGAGGAGGTTTTAGTTCACTGGAAAGCAAGAAAAACACAAGCAAAGCAACAACAACTGATTGATCTAACAGTTGGGAGTATCTAAGATTTTTTCCTAGATAAAAACCAACTTCCTAGAATTTATTATTCTACAAGTACATTTGGTAGGATGACTTACTGAGCTATTAATGTGTTGTTTGAACAGAATTTTCCCTTCTCCATTCAAAGCAGGGCTCTCTTCATAACTTTGAGATCTATGAAGAGATTTTCCTCCTGAAATGAGAACAGAAGGAGGAGGAAAAATCGGAGAGGAGGAAAATGGAAAAGCATTCTTGTAGACCCACAAAGGGGGGACCCTGCCCCAAGCAATACCCTCATGATGAGGCAAAGGGGAACAGCACCGTGGTGTAGCCCAACCACATCCACAGTTCCATCCCCGGCCCCCATTTAGAAAGTAAGTAGCAGAACACAAAGCTTCAGGATACTACAAACCTATCCTAGTTTCCTATTGCTGCTATAACAAATCACCACAAACTTGGTAGCTTAAAACACTGATTTATTATCTTATAGTTCCGGAGGTCAGAAATTCAAAATGAGTTTCACTTGCCTAATTTCAAAGTCTTGGCAGAGAAGGGCTGCATTCCTTCTGGAGCAGGAGTCTTCAAACTATGGCCTGCAGGCCACATGCGGCCTGCCGAGGACATTTATCCAGCCTGCCAGGTGTTTTTGCCACCGCTGCCTGTCCTGCTTAGCAGCTGACTTGTCCCAGGCCCACAGTGCACATGTGTGGAATGTGCCCCGCACTCTCCAACAGTCTGAGGGACAGTGAGCTAGCCCCCTGTTTAAAAAGTTTGAGGACTCCTGTGAGGCTCCAGAAGAGCATCCTTTTTTCTTTCTTTCTTTTTTTTTTTTTTTTTTTTTGCCTTTTCCAGCTATTATAAGCACCTTAATTCCTTGGCTCATGGCTCCCTCCTCCATACTCAAAGCCAGCAGCATAGCACCCTCAATCCTCTCTCTTTCTCTGACCACTGCTTCCCTTGTCACAACCCCTCCTGTAACTCTGACCATTCCCCTTCTCTCTTATAAAGACCACGTTGTGATTACGTTGAGCCTGTCTGCATAATCCAGGCTTGTGAAAAAGGGCATCGGGGTTATCATGAGGAATTGGAGATTCGAATCCCTTCCTCCAATGTCTACACACCTCGCAAGACAAGGGATTCTTGTGCAGCACTGAAATGGGAAGGAAGGCACATTAGTAACAAGGAACTGAGTTCAGAGTCAAAACTATCTTGATATTAAGAAAGGTTTAAAACACGACATTTCTTGTTTTTAGAGTAATGTTTGTGCCTACAGCATGTGGCTTTGTTTTGCTTTCCCAGATGCATTACCTCTGAGTCTTTACCATTGAAACTGCTCTACCACAATCACATGGACAATAAACAAGTATCTACTGACTACCCACTATGTGTAGAGTACTGTACTAGGAACTCAAAATAATACAAAAGAAATGGAAATTAGGTATCTGTCCTCAGGTAGAAATATGTACAAACATATAGATGAGACTACTTACGGGAAAAAGAAGAGTATGCAGCACTCTAAAGGTATATTTTACAAATAATAAGCTTTCCCAGACCATCCAGATCCTTCCTACATTTCATCGTCACTGACTTGGTATTTTTTACCTTACAGAACCGCTTCATAGCATTTCTCATATGAAACTCTATAAAAGGGAGCTTTTCTGGTCAAGGAAGGTTAGGAATATATTGACCCTCCATTTAATTTTTGTAGCAATGGCTCAGAGAAGTTCTACACCAAAGAAATCATATTTTTTTGTACTCAGTGTTTCCAAACATATGTGTGGCTGCAGCCCTTTTCCTCATAACCCTCGCTGCCTTGCCTCTTAGCAAATGCTGATTCAATGAACTAGTGACCTTTTCTAGGCCATTTTAGTAAAATGTTTCTATTTAAAAAGCCCAGCTGCAGCACTGCCTACTGGACAGGTAATAGATGTTTACTAAATAATGGGAATATCTAATAAGAGGAATGCCCATCTCTCTCTACTCTTCATTTCCTGTATGTGTTGGTTCTATATCATGATAAAACTAATCCCTTGAAGCTCTATGTTTTAGTATCTTTAGAGTTAAAATTGTCAAACATTTTTGAAAGTCTGAATAGAGTACATCCGCCAGTCCTCCTTATCCACACGTGTGTTCGAGATAGCATGTTATGAAAAGGTAAATGGCCGCAGTCTCCTCTCAGCTTCACCACTAACCAGCTATGTGGCCCCATGCAGAGCCCACGGCCTCTTGGCACTCACTTGGTGTGCTCACTGGTAAACAAGAGGATTGAACTACCTGGTTTCCAAAACTCCATGTAGGTCTTGGAGTTATTTGTGCACATTCTTTACCTAGATATTTATTCTCCTTCAAAGGATTTTAATATCTTCCACACCCCCTACCCCAATACATTGTGTTCAGTGACTACCCTTTGTTATAGATTCTGCCAGCTTTCCTAGTGTGGTTGCAAAAGAAATATCTCTGCTTTGATGCAGGTTATAATCGTATGGACTGAATTGTGTCCCCACCAAGACTCGTATGTTAAAGCCTTAAGCCCCAATGTGACTGCATTTGGAGAAAGGGCCCTTGAGGACATAGTTGAAGTTAAACAAGGTTATAAGGGTGAGGCCTAACCCAAAAGGACTGGTGTCCTTATAGAAAGAGACACCAGGATTGGGCACACACAGAAGTAGGACCATATGAGGATGTGATGGGAAAGCCATCTGCAAAACAAGAAGAGAGTGGCCTTGGGAGAAACTGAGTCTCCAATACCTTGGTCTTGGATTTCAGCCACCAAAACTGTAAGAAAATAAATTTCTATTGTTTAAACCATCCAGTCTGTGGTACTTTGTTATGGCAGCCCTAGCAAACTAATATACTGAGGAAATATAATCTGTATGCAGACACAAGAAGCAAAGAGTAAATAATACATGACTGTATATAATCAAATGAAAATGTACACACTTTGGTTGCAGATGACTTCCCTTTACTAGTTAGAGAAATGAATATGGATAAAGTGGTTTATCCTACTCTCTCATTCATCCATGTGAGATGATCTAATTGAGTGTTTTCAACCCTATGCACTAAAACTTACAGAAGGCTTATTTACCGGGCATAGTACAAAAAAGATAAAGCAGGAAGTAATGCAATCCTCCTCGACCCATCTCTGTTCCCAAGGTAGGCTGCCTAACGGGCCCACTGTTTTCCATGCAGATGTATGTAGCTGGCAATGACTGTGATTTTAGTAATGCGTCTTGAACTTGAGAGCCACGAAGACCCCTCTAAAGTGGCTTATTCAAAAGACAGTCGGAATGGTATATACGAATCTTACAGCATCATCTGAGAATGCAAGTTGTGGCCCTCACAGTGTCACCCCCACCTCCACTGCCCCCTCCCTCCTACCCTCACAGCAGGACCCCATGGTCAGATCCTCTCAAGGTAGGTTTGCCTAAAGCAAGGACTTAGCTCATATTGACTTATTTCCCCCCAGAGATCCAATCAGAGCAACGAATGTCTAATTATTATAGGTTTGCCTATATTTTGCTTGAGGACACAAAGTTTGACTAACATGGACAATTAAAACCTTGTTTGGGACCCACGATGATGTCTGTAAATGTCTGTAATCCTCACTGTCTCTGTAAAAGTTCCTTCATTTACGGGCATGCTCATACTTGCACTCACATCTCTTACACCCAAGATTGGTAACCACACCATTGTTTAGGAAACTCCTTCGACAGTTCTGGGTATGCATCCTCCATAGTACCTAGCATAATGTATTGCACAGAGTAGGTGTTCAAAAAATATATGTATATTGAATTAAAAGAAGAGAGAAAAATGTATTTTGAAACTTTTCCAGCCATTTTTCCTCATTCCTGTGTATAAATTATATTAACAGATTTAACTTAAAAATTAACTTTAATGAAAAACATACTATTTGCTGGGTACTCTCCTACTCTTCTAGGTTCTTTATAGATATTAATGTATCAAAATAGTGCCATACCATTGTAAGGTGCTACTATTACATCCCCTTTTTACAGGCAAAGAAATTGAGGCACAGGAGACTAAATACCTTGCCCATAGTCCCACGGCTAAGGCAGGGCTGGGATGTGGGCCCTGGTAGGCAGGCTCTAGAACATACACTTGGAACAGCTATACTAGAGTTCATTGGTTTAGCCACACAACTCAAAAAGATGAATCTGAAAGCAAAATGGGGAAAATGTCCAGAAACACTGAAATTTACACATTTACTTCAAGGGCAAGAGCCTTTGGTCTTCATTTACAAACTACTAACCAACATGCATCTTGATTTTATATGCATATTTCTAATAGGAACAGCAAATAGAAGTTGGAAATGGGGAGCTTGCTGGAGACAGGTATCCTGAAGACAGAATAAAAGTGGTTAATACACAATAAGAAGGGAGACAAAAGAGGAGAAAGAGACAACTGCAGCACTCAAAATGCTGCAAGCAGGATAGAAAGAGCCACTTTAGGTAAGCGTGGACATCCTTCCACATCCCATTAGTTCCTAAGGGCGTCATTGAAGAACAATTTTTAGTCAAATGTGACCTGAGTCACTGAGAACCTCGAATATCAATTAATAGCCTGGGTTTCTGCAGGCAGAGAGAAAGCAATCCAACCAAGTGGATAAAAGTAAGTGTATGCATTTAGAAAAAAAGAAAATTTCTGTATCTGGAAATTTACTTTGTTCTCTGAAGTTGGTGGAATTTGTAGAAATAAATCAAACTTGACTTAAAAAGTACATAGGCATATGTACTTCACATAGTACATAGGCATATGTAAAAAAGCCCATTCATTATATGTTTTCTTTTCCCATTTAGGATGTTAGTGTTAGCCATTTCTTTTTGTACAAATATGGTTTTTTTGCTTGTTTTGTTTGTTTTAAGTGAATTCTGATTGCATTGGTGATATTGAATGAATTGTTAATTTCTATCATTACATAGTAAGGTTACTACTGTACCTCCAAAGAGATTTGAAGGATTTCTCTTTTGAATCTCTTTGCAATCCCAGCGGTGGAAAATGAATTTCAAAGCAACCAACTCCAGCAGCTTTTTATGAACACTGATATTATCACCTCTCTCTGTCTCTCTCTTCACAGCGGTGCTGCACCCTTCACCACGATAAGCAGTGATTCTAAGCAAGGAGTTAGTGTAGAGGAAGGCGGCTATGAAGCTTGGACTGTGCCCATGGATTTAAGCATCACACAGGGTGAAAGAGCAAAAGTACTCTTTTTTGCACAGGCAGAGAATTGAGGCTGCAGATGCTGCATGGAGGTGGTATAAAAAATAGAGCACGTTCTTCTATGCAGTCAGCTCCCGATAAGAGCTGCACTAGCATTGGCAGTAGTGGCGGCACCTGCATGGGTCAGTTCCTGTGTGCCTAGGTAGTTCATGCAGACACCTCTGGTGGCAGAAGCACCCCAGGTGGGTCAGATTTTTAGTCCCCAGGAAGCATGCATGTATGTGCAGTGGCCCCACTGCTGAAGAGGGAGGGGTCTTTGTATGTAGCTGTGGACCCAGACAGGCAACTCTTAGGCTCTGGGAAGCACATGCTTTGGCTCCCTATGTCCTGGGGGATTCCCTGATGTGCTGGACTTCCTGTTCTCTGGGTTGCAGGGCACTGCATGGGCTCAGGTCCTGGGGACATAGGTGCACTGCTGGGTCCAGCTGGTGCACAATGCTGCAGCCTTCCGAGTGGAGCAGAGGGATATCGGTGAGGCCCCAGGGATTTGCAGATGCAGGAGCTACGGGATCTCAGACCAAGATGCAGTCTGAAGTTGGCTTTGTTCTCAAAATTTTACCATCTTACAGCTGCTTGAGTCCCAAGGGCTGGATGACATTCAGTGTGAACTCCCTCTCTGGGACAATATAGTCACATGGACTCCGAGCAGCTCCCTGTACTAGGCTCAGGGCCTGTGAGGGTAGAGGGGCTTTCTTGCAGCTAGGATTTCAGGGGTCCATGGTGGGACTGTGGACTTCTTGGGATCTCTCACCCACCTTTTCACCACCATGCGGTGTCCCTCCTAGCTCCAAGCTCATCCTGGCTGGCTGCTCTGCATCCCTCTCTCTGCTGCCATCTCAGATTTCCATGCCTCAGAGCATCCCTGTCACTTCCCTACTGAATACCAGTGTTTTCCCTTAGATGATCTACTTGATGTGTCGTTATTTACTTGCTCTTTTGTGGAGGAGGTGGGGGCTGGGTTTATCGAGTTAGCCATCTTGAGGACACCTCTGAGAATCCACATTTCTTTCTTTTTCATCAAGTTGACTCCAAAGATAACTCTATGTTCCATACAAACTCCCAGCTTTTTATTCTATGAGTTTGTCTAGCTCCTTTAAAGTAATTTTGCTATCACCAGTTTACTTTTTGGTTTTTTTTTTTTTTTTGAGACAGTGTCTCTCTCTGTTACCTAGGCTACAGTGCCATGGCGTCAGCCTAGCTCACAGCAACCTCAAACTCCTGGGCTCAAGCAATCCTCCTGCCTCAGCCTCCCAAGTAGCTGGGACTACAGGCATGTGCCACCATGCCCGGCTAATTTTTTCTACATTATTTTAGTTGTCCAGCTAATTTCTTTCTAGTTTTTTAGTAGAGACAAGGTCTCACTCTTGCTCAGGCTGGTCTCAAACTCCTGAGCTCAAACGATCCACCTGCCTCGGCCTCCCAGAGTGCTAGGAATACAGGCGTGAGCCACTGCGCCCGGCCACCAGTTTACTTTTAATTATTCAACTTCTAAGAGCAGTTCAAAAATTTTAGACAAACTTGCAACTTTGCCTAAAGGAAAGGAAAACCAATAAGAGCATCGTGTTCCCTCTGATCTCGAGTACCCTTCAGATGCTGCTCAATCCATTCTGTCACCTTAATTCACAGGCACAGACCATGCAGACACTGTAGCCATTAGCAATCAGTTCCACAATTCTGAATACAGGCTGCTAGAAAAGTCTAGTGGTGCAGTATACTTAATTCACCTCAGAGGAATGATTACTCACTAATTTAATGCCATTAAGTTTAACATGATGCTTGCTATAGATAAAAGAAAACCTAACATTTACCTAAATGGACTCTTAGCTAAAACTGTCAGAGATTGAACTTAACAGTCTGTACCTTTATTGCTGGCTCACAAATCACAAACGTAGAACTACCAACGTAGAGCCAGCTTCATCTGTTAAGTCAAAGGGAGTCTTGCAGTTGGAGAGTCAACACTGAAGACTGCGTGGTGGAGGGAGAGCCTCTTCACCTCTCAGATATGCTGATTGCTGAGCCGACCTGCCAGGCCAACTCTGTCCAATAGGAGTATAACGCGAGCTGCAAAATTGAGTCACATATAATGTTAAATTTTTTGGTAACTACATTAAAAAAAGAAATATTGAAATAATTAATTCCAATAATATATTTTATTTAACCCAATATATCCAAAACATTATGTCAATGTGTCAATATAAAAAATATTAATGAGATATATTACTTCCTTTTTTGCACTAAATTTTCAAAATCCAATGTGAATTTTAAATTTACAGCTTATGTCAGCTTGGACCAGATAAATTCCTAGGGCTCAGTAGCCACATGCACTTAGTGATTACCATATTGAAAGCACAGTACCTGACACATGCTCCTCCAAACCCCAAATGTTCCCAAAGCAAAGTGACCACGTCTCTCTTTGTGGAAGGAAAATCACACACTGTCCACTAGACAGACTACTAGGGTCTACACTCTGGAGGGCTTTTTTATTCCTTCTGGGTAATTAAAGACATCTCAGAATAAGCTGTTTCTCAGGGTTCTTGCCTTTATGCTCCTAAACTTCTCATTTACTCTGCATTGTGAGTATGAGAAGTACATTCTACTTAGGTGGGAAGTCCTAGCTTTCCCTGAGCTCATAGTAAGGCTCACAGGATCCTACTATAGCTGCAAGACTCTCTGACTACTGCCACCTTTGTTTTAGGTCCTAGGCCAAGGGTAAAATGCAAAGTCCAGCAGATAGTAATGGACAGAGCTCCAACTGCCTTAGTTACTCATTCTGTGAATGCACAAATCACAGGACTTATTTCTCCAACTAGTCCTGCCCTGTCTTTCTCTGCTGACCAACTGGCTGGCTTACTGAAAAGAACTGATATCTATTGTATGTTTTATGTGAAAGATTTAAGTCTTTACAATAAGACTTTGTGTGTTCTATTATTAACCTTATTTGATAGATAAGTAAGCCAAAAACTACTTAGGCACATCGTACAAAGTGAAAGTGAGATTCAGTTCCAGCTCAGAAACCTACACTCACAAGCACTATATTCTGTATTGATCTGCTCTCCGGCTTCTGAATTCTCCTGTTTGCTGCATGATCCACATCTTGTCTTGACTTCACAGCACCAGTTCATTCTGGCTACCAATTGACCAGCAGCCTCCTATCAGGATGAGCTCAAGATCTTGCCTGCCCTGGCTCTTCTCTTGGCAGTTTATAAGAACCTTCTAGGAGGTCTAGCCCCCATGTCTGCCTTAATTAGTATTTCCCAGCATCTACAGGACTCAGCATTCTCACTGACTGTAAGTGAGACCCTTGGCCATCCACCTACACATCAGAAAGGAAGGAAGAAATTGCACAGAGTAGCATTTGCTTAACAGTTATTTACTGAGCATTTTTTGCATGCTGGGAAAGATACTGAAAGATGGTGCTATAGCAGGAAATAAGACAGACAAGCTCTCTGCCTTCAGGAAGCTTATTATATTCTAGTGAGGGGAGAAAGACTGTGAGTAAATAAAACCAGGAGCTAAAGATGCTTTTATAGAATGATAAGTACTATGAAAAAAATAAAACTAAGTATTATGGTAGATCCTCAGGAAAATCTCTTACATGTGCCTAGAACCCCTAATACCATCATGCATATTCATGGGTCTTGGAAAATTGATGGGTTTACCAGACTGCCACCATTTTCTGTTGTTCCTAAACAAAGAAGGCTAAAATAGGCTTCATATCTGTCCCAAAGGAAGCTCTGGCTTATAGCTTCTTTGTTTAGAAATCTTGTTTGCTTGTTCTTTTGATATATATGCCTAATTATAGAGAAACTTTTCTATTTGTAACTCCAGTAAAGCAAAAAAAAAAAAAAAAACTAAAATTAGATGTCCCTCTGTACTCGAATATTTATAGCAGCACAATTCACAATTGCAAAGATGTGGAAAACAACCAAAGTGCCCATCAATACATGAGTGGATTAATAAAATACGGTATATGTATACCATGGAGTACTACTCAGCCACAAAAAACAATGGTGGTATAGCACTTCTTGTATTATCCTGGATAGAGCTGGAACCCATTCTACTAAGTGAAGTATCCCAAGAATGGAAAAATAAGCACCACATGTACTCACCAGCAAATTGGTATTAACGGATCAACGCCTAAGTGGACATATAGGACTAACATTTATCAGGCTTCAGGCAGATGGGACGGGGGGGGGGGGGAGGGGACGGGTATATACATACATAAGTGTGATGTGCACTATCTGGGGGATGGACACGCTTGAAGCTCTGACTCTGCGGGGTAAGGGGGAAGAAAGGCAACACACGTAAACTAAACATGTGTACCCCCATAATATGCCGAAATAAAAAAAAATTAGATGTCCCCATGGGCCCATAACATCTATCCTGGGTAAATGAAAGGGTCTGTCACAGGTAGGATGCCCCAGGAACAGACTTTGAGATGGAGATTTGCACATGAACGAATTATGGTATATGCCCTGGTAATAACGCCTATGAGGGAGTGAAGGAAGTAGGGGTGGGCAGATGGGGTTCAATTGCAATGCAGTTGCCAGCCCATGAGGAGCAGTAGAGCTGTCTGTCGGCCCTTCAGAGCTGTCCCAAATTGAGATGATGAGGCAAGAAGTTGTAACTCCCAACCTCCTACAACTAGTCTTTGAATAGGGGCTCCCCTGGGCAGGGGATGAGTATACTCGGGCAAGGCGGCTCCCTTTGGTAGAGGACAGTTCTTGGGGAAAGAGTCTGCTGTGACTTTCGGCAGTAGACTTCGTACCAGCTGGAGGAAGTCTTGATACCGAAGGGCAGATCTGTGTGGCACACCCAGCAGCCACTACAGGTTCAGAACATCTACCTTGTTTCTTTGAACAATTGCTGAGTCTCCCCATAGAAGTTTGAATATGAACTGTGCCTGACGTCCACATCTGTCACTGTGAACCACCCTACAAATAGTCCTAGTCCAGGACTGTTTATACAGAATTAGCAAAGAATCCAACCTTGGCAGCAAATGGTGAATGAAAACCTTTAATAATTTTCTGTCTTTGAGTACCATGCAATTTCTATGTCATTACAGTCTATTCCAGAAGAGGGGGCCATCCCTAATTTTGGCATACCTAAATGTAGAGGTAATAGGACAGAGAGTAAAAGGAATGGGTGGTGGTCAGCATAGCCTCACATGAGAAGGCAGTACTTGAGATGAGAACTGAATGATAAGCAAGAACCAGCCATGAAAATATCTTAGGAAGAGAGTTCTTAGAAATATCAGCAGTGCAAAAGCCCTGAGGCAGAAGTATTTCATGTGTTCTAAGAGCAAAAATAAAAGGCAAATAAAATGTGGTATATATATATACCACATATATATATATCTCACATATATATATATATATATATATATATATATACACACACACACCATGGAGTACTACACAGCCATAAGAAAATGAATTAATACTTTTGTAACAATCTGGATGGAACTGGAGACCATTCTCCTAAGTGAAGTATCCCAAGAATGGAAAAGCAAACACCACATGTACTCACTATTAAATCGGAACTAACTGAACAGCACTCACTTATGCACAGATGGAAGTAAAACTCAACAGAAATCAAGGAGGTGGGAAGGGGGGAAGAGGAGATGGGTGAAATCATACCTAACAAGTACAATGTACACTATCTAGGCAATGGGCACACTTTGTCTCAAACAGTATAAAAGTAATCCATGTAACCAAAACATTTGTACCCTTATAATATTCTGAAATTTAAAAAATTAAAAAATATTCATCAGATAATAAAATGTAGCTAGACATTCACAAGTTGGAGGATGATAGTATGAAATGAAGTTAGAAAAGTAAATAAACAACATATCTTTTATCTATTCAACAATGATTCATTGAGTGCAGGTTATGTGCCGAGTAATGTTCTAAACTCTGGGGGACATATTAGCAAATGAGTAGAATTTTGAAGACCACAGTAGGAAATTTGGATTGTATTATAAGGGCAAGTGTAGTTATTGAAAGATTTTAAGCAGGTGACTGACATAGATCAACTTGTGTTCTATTAATAAGAAGATTATTTTCAAGAGAATGAAGTTGAGGAAGACTGCCTAGCTAAAGGAAATACGGTAAGTCAGGCAAACAACCATGGCAATTTGGGCTAAGGTTATATAGTAAAACTGGAGAGAAATAGATGGATTTGAGATATGTTTGGGAAGCAAAGCTGACAAGGATTGCTAATGGAAGAGACAGAGAGAATGAAGGAAAAGGAAGGCTCAAGAGTAACTCCTGAGCTTTTGGCTTCTGTAGCTGGATCGAAAATGGTGCTGCTTATTGAGAAGAGGAAGACACAGAGAAGCAGATTTTCAGGTAAAAATAAAAAATTATTGATGTTAACTTGGGTATCTTTTATTGCATGTCAAATGGAAACGTCAGATACATAGTTTCATATATGAATTCAGAGCCTAGTCAAGAGGGCTAAAGATATAAATTTTGATGTCAACATCATATAAATGGCATTTAAACAAAAACATTGATAGGATCACTGTATTAGTTGGCTTGGCTGCCATAATAAAATACTATAGACCAGGGTGGCTTAAACAACAGAAATTTATTTTCTCACAGTTCTAGTGACCAGAAGTCCAAGATCAAGGTGTCAGTAGGGTTGGTTTCTGCTGAGGCCTCTCTCCTTGGTTTGCAGATGGTTGCCTTCTCACCATGTCCTCATGTAGCTTTTCTCTGCATGTCCTCCCAACCCCCGGTATCTCGTTCTCCTCTTATAAGAACAGAAGTCCTGTTGGATCAGGGTCCCACCCTCATGACCTCATATAACCGTAGTTACCTCCTAATGACTCTTTCTCCAGACCCACTCACATGGGGGTCAGGGCTTCAACTCATTCCTTTGGGGGGACACAATCAGTCCATAGAAATCACCTAAGAAAAGAATATAGGTAGAAAAGAGGTGAGGACCTGGAGTAAACCCTCATAGAGTATTCTAACATCTCAGGTAAAAGGAAAACAGAAATAAACATTGAGAAGAAAAAGCTAAAGAGATAGGAGGAAAGAAGGAGTGTGTCATGAGACCGATGCCAAGAGAACAGAGTGTTTCAGGAAAAGACAGAAGTGCTTACTGTGTGGCATGCTTCTGAAAGTTTAAGATAAGAACAAACAAACGGGATCTGAATATAGCCAGATAGAGGTGACAAGGGCAAGATAGGGAAGAAGGGATAGAAATCAGATTAGAGTGGGCCAAAGAGAACAGAAGGTAAGGATTTGGACAAGTCTTTCCGGCGTGTTTACTGTGATGGAGGAGAGATGGGGCAGTGGCTGGAGGATATCACAGTGTGGGAGAAGAAAGGGCACAAATAGCTTCTGACCCAGGATGGAAGGGCATAGTCCTAACATCCTGGGACTCTTCTGCTCAGACTACTTGAGTGGACCTTCCTTAAGACCACAACCTTCTTGTCTATGTGGTGCCACAATCTCCCCTCATTGCTTCTACTTTCCTAGGAGCACAGTGTAGTCATCAAAAGCCCAGACCACAGAACCAGAATCTTAGCTCTAGCACTTATGAGCTGTGTGACTGTGGGCAAGTAACCTAACCTTTCTATGCCTCTCACTCCCCATTTACAAAATGGAGTTAATAATCAAGTAGTGCATTCCACGTAGAGTTATTATAGAGATTAAATCAGCTAATAGAAGTCAAGTTGTTAGAATAGCACATGGCACAGAGCAAGTGTGATATAACTATTTGTAAAATAAATAAATCTACACTTGACAAGAAGATGCTTTATTTTGCTGGAGTTTTAGGTAGTATTCAACAACTGAACTTGCCTAGAGAACAGGCTGGCATTATGGTGGGTGACAATAACTCTGCCCAGGGACTGGCATTGTAGTAATACAGGTACTTACTTGGTTTCGAATTTCAAACCACTTAATCTAAAGCAGCTCTTGGACTTCAACAAATCCTATAATTCTTGTAATTGATTTTGCCAGAATAATATTTAATTCCTGAAAAATGGCTAGCATGAGGCAATTTTAAATAAGATCTTATAACAAGAATAATCTCATTGTAACCCCATTGCTGGGCTTTAAATGAACACCGTGTCCATTACCTCTTAATTCTCACTACATAATGAAATACTATTAAGTACCTTATTATATATTTGTGTGGTGTCCAGCACCAAGGTTTTGTAACAAAGAATTTATCTTTCTTTTTCCATTTATAAAATTTATGGCTCTCAATACATTTACATGTGTGTAAATCTGTTACATGTGTTTAGTCTCAAAATAATGAACCAAAATAAAATCTTCTTTCATGTTTCTCCCACGCTATTAATGAGTTGAAAGTTTAAATAAAGAAGTACACCATTGCATATCTACATAACATGTTTTAACGCAGATGCCTTAGCCTGAATCATCCTTGTTATGGTCTGAATTTTATCCTCTCAAAATTCATGTTGAAGTCTAGTACCTCCGAATGTTATATTGAATTTAGACAGGTCTTTAAAGAGGTAATTAAGGTAAAATAAGGTCATTATGGCCCTAGTCCAATATGATTGGTGCCATTATACAAAGACATTAGGACACAGACACACATGGAGGGAAGACCAAGAGAAAACACAGGGAGAAGACGGCTCAACAAGCCAAGGAGGGAAGCCTGGAACAGACCCTTCCCTCACAACCCTCAGAGAAAACCAATCCTGCCAGCACCTTTCTATTGGAACTTTAGCCTCCAGAATTGTGAGAAAATAAATTTATTTGTTGTTTGAACCACCCAGACTGTGGTACTGTGTTATGGCAGCCCTAGAAAACTAATATACACTCTGTAGATGGAACTGCAAGTAGTTGGGAGTTATGACTTAGACACTAGGAAGCCTAAATTCCATACTCAAGTCAAATCTTTTAGACAAAGACTTGATTCTTAAGTAGGTTCCAATATGCTAATGAAAAGTTTCCTGCTCACTACTAATATGATTCTCACCAGAAATTGGATAACTGTCAAAATGAGTAATGTCAAGAAAGGTCTCTTCTATGTCAATAGACGCCCAGCTAAGATGGCCCCTGTATCTTGAGGGATGAGAATTAATGTCTGTTAAGATGACATCACAGGATAAATTTAATCATCTTTATATACAAAATAAGCCATTTGTTACTGGTTATCAGGTTTTTCCCTAAAATGTAGAAAACTGGCTGGTAATACTAACAGTATCATCTTGAGGAGAATATATGCTTTGAGTGTACTGATGGATCATGAATTCCATGTGCTTTTTCCAGTGGTTATACAGCATTTCCTGATGCTGTCAGATTATAATGAGCCATTTATCATTTGAATTGAATCCAGATTGGCTGTTGATAGAGATTCTAAGTGCTCCCATACAAATTTTCCTGCCCAAAATAATGGTTGAATACAATCCCACTTGCAGAGGAAACATCAGGCTAGAAAACACTTAAGATTGTAATCTTTCAACCAATTTGTAGCTCCAACCTTATGCTCTTGGCAGCACTCAGGTGAGAGCAGGAAGGTATTGCCTTCTTCCTGGCTCTGCTGGTTTTCTTTTCAGATATGCTCCAAATAAAAGGATGCCCTTCAGCCTAACCCTTTTGAGAGTTGGGGCTGCTGACACAGGAATGGGCAGACGATAAAGCCAAACTTCGCCACATTTACATCACCACGGGGATAGTGTGGGCAACAACAGTTCTCAATCTAAATGTCTGTAATCCCTCATTCCTGAAGTCCCTTTACTCCCACCTCCACTCACATGTTCAAGGGTGACAGGCACCACATGTCATTTATGTTTGTGTCCCCCGCACAAAGCACAAAGCCTGTCACATGACAGCAAATCCACCAATATGTAATGAATGAAATAATATTGGAGAATTAGGTAAGCAACAAATATTTATCAAAATGACTGAACTCACCTCCACATGCCTGTGGCCACACACATACAACAGGACACTCTTTGCCTCTCCTTCTCTTTTTTTCCATAAAGAGAAGTGAAATTTTAAAAGGTTAAGGTGAGAAGAGAGAGAAAACGGGAAGGAATAGAACAGAAATGTCAAGAAGGTCTTGTCCAGTCCAAACATTTTTGGATCCGAAATCATTTTTAAGTGAAATCTTTGTGGAATTCTAGTACCTAGAATGAATACAGGCAACGCTGCTCTGATCTAAAGGCAGTGGAGGACTCATCAGCTCAGCCTTCCCCTCAAACACTCTCGTTCCATTTCCCTGTTACCACACAACCCATTGCCTTCCAGGACAGCCCGAGGCACCTCAGTGGAACAGGGTGTGGAAATCACAAGCAGTAGCAGAAAGACTCCTAGATCAGTCAGAAGACCTGCTTGTCAGTTACATGACTTTAGCAACATCTGTTAACATCTCCTTCCCTACCTTACCTTCCTCATTAGAAAAGCTGGAAAAACCATAGTCACTAGCCAAAACCTGGTATCACAGTACGTGATACAATAGCCGCACCTTAGTTCAGCCAATTAGTTGTCAAGTGACACAAGAGAAAGAAAGATGTTGTAGCTTATCTCTTTATCTAGGCACCATGATTCTGAGGGCTGTTTTGTCCAGGGGACAAACACCGTGATATATGAGTCACTATATAAGAGAAGCTAGACACTTTAAACAAAGTTTAAAGCACCTATCTTTACCAGGAGACATCCAGGGCTAATGAATGTAGTATTTTCAAACTCCAGTGATCTGATCTCATATTTATATTGGATAAAAAATTGATTGTTAGTTTAGGTTTGTTTGTTTGTTTTTCCCCAGAGCCAGAAACTTGTCCTGAGAAAACAAAAACAACACAGTCATGAAAGATATTGTCTGGGCCACAATGACTTTTATAAAACCTAATTGCTGACCAGAAACATACTGTCAGTGAGAATAAGATGTTCTCTGAGTTTTCAAAGATCTTTTCTTCTGACTAGCTAAACCTCTTAACTAGTTTCCTGATTTACATGAGATTTACACAGGGTTGATCCAAATGCAGGGTTCAGATATTTTACCTGTGTATGGAACCCTCAAGCGGAACTATTCAAGATGTTTTCAGGCCAGTAACTATATTGCAGTAGCATGTGCTGTAGAGCTGGGTTCTGTAGAATGAGGTTTGTAGCCTTGACTTCTTCGGTAGCTAAGGAAGAAGTGACCTTTTGCTTACTATATAATTTGTAATGATAGAATTCCCCAAGGTCTTTCTCAGCTCAGGTAACAGGCCTTGGTTTATTCAAATTTGAATCTGTCAAGCAAGCTGTAACAAATTACGAACAGAACAAAAGGAATGACATCTCATTGTCTGGGAGTATCAGTGTCATGGTGATAAAGAACAACGCTTTCCAGGAGCTAAATATTAGAAAATATTTCATAATGACTCTAATGTGAACCATTTACAGGCAAAGTCTCTACCTTGAACTTAATGGTGGGCTTGGAGTAAATAGGAAAATGACATTATTAAATTATAAGGCCCAACTGAAATTACTTCATTCTTGATTGAGTTCCACAATAGCACAGGTCCATTGCACTAAATAGCTTACAAATTTGGGGGAAGGCTGAAGAAACAGACTTTAGATTAACCACTCATCCCCCGAAAACCATAACACAGAACAGCTTCACCAAGGAGCTGCTGCCTCTTCTACACCCAAGAAGCCTCTGGCTCCAGAACCACTTCCAGCAGCCATGACCATAAAACCATTATCATCAAAACAGCTGGTCAGTGGTGAAGGGAGAGGGAATGCCTCCAGCAGCTCCTCAAAGTAAGAGGAACTCAGAAACTGGGAGGAGCTCAGTAAGGCTGAGCATAAAGTGCAAAGCGGACAATGGTAAGAGAGGTAACTGGAAAATCATCAGGGACATTTGATGGAGTTTCAGACATGCTGAAAACTTTGAGCTTTACTCTAAGGCAGCGTTTCCCCAATTCCAGTCATTCAAATTCCCAATTCAACATTTTGCTTTGTACCTGTGTCGGTTTCCTAGGGCTGCCTTAGCAAAGTACTATGACTGAATGGCTTAAAACAATAGATGTGTATTGTTGTCTTATAGCTCTGAAGGTTAGAAATCCTGAATCAAGGTGTTGGCAGGGCCATGCTCTCCCTGAAGGCTCTAAGAGAGGATTCTTCCTTCCCTCTTCCTGGCTTCTGGTGGTTGCTGGCAATCCTTAGCATTCCTTGGCTTATAGAGCATGACTCCCATCTCTGCTTCCATTGTCAATCAGATGGCATTCTATCTGTGTCTCTATTTCTAAATCCCTTCTCCTTATCTTATAAGGACATATTGAATTAAGTCCTTATTGGCTTACAGGCCCACCTTCCTCTAGTAAGACCTTGTCTTAACTAATTACATATGCAATTACACTATTTCCAAATAAGGTCATCTTCTGGAATTCTGGAAAGGACATTAATTTGGGGGAAGGAGGATATCCAGTCCAGTACAACCACCTATATTATTAAGCACTTAATACTTTTCTTTAAAGTAACTCACTTTAAATAAGCTCCTAGGCAATACTATACATTAAATAAGATGTCTGAAAAGCTAGTGATATTTTTTCTAATACATACCCAAATAAACAAATATATAACAAAATAAACAAAATTACAAAAACCAAAAAATCTTTGTCCCAGTACTAAAAATGCTATCTGTAACAACTTCATGAGAAACTTCCCAAAACGATAGCCTAAGAGAAGCCCTTAAAATAAAGCCCTCAGCTGTTTTCATCCATAAACAGAAACTGGAGATAACGCAGATTTATATGGGTTTGGCATTGTGATGCATCATATCACTGATCCCAACCCTAGACACTATTTAAAATCACTCCCAGACCAATGAATTCAGATTGAAGCTGTCCAGGTAACTCCAGTATGTAATCAGGATTGAGAATCAATGAACACAGAATTCTTTTCAAAGGAAGATTTTTTATTAAATTTTATATGATTGGTTTTAGCAGGAACCTAGAGAAGGAATGGACAGGAATTATGTCACCTGCTAACTGAGTATTTGCTAAGGATAATCCAAGTAGCTGAACTTTCTGTAGGTCACAGAAAGTTGGCTAAGCATTTATTTATTAGAGTGCATGTTATCACCGTAAGAGAGATGTGCCTAATTTATTATCCTTATTTTCTAAAGTAGTCATCCACCTCGAGTTACAGTGGTACAGTGGCACATTCCAGAACACAGTTCTTGAGTCCAGCTTCTGTATTGTCTCAATCACCATAAACTTAGTGTTCTGTCTACTTGGTAGAACACAAGTGCACAGTGCAGCCTCCAGTTGTTTCATTGTTCTTTCCTTATATTTTAGGAAAGAAGCAGCTCATTCAGGCAATTTAAATCCCCTTTATCTCCATAAAGCAAATACATGCAGTAAAGAGTAATGTAAGGAAGCAGAATTCATTTTATTATTTCTAAGACTGGTTAGGCATCAGGAACAGTATGAAAAAAAACTCTTTAAATTATTGTACATTTTGAAGATTAAGGCCATTTACACATCGATCATCTAAGACACATGATGACAGTTTGGTGGTCACCCAATAGCTAAGCTAACAATAATTGTGTACTTACCATGCACCAGTGCATAACATGCGTTTTAGTTCTCAATTAATCCTCATAATAACTTATGAGGTTATTAAGTCCCACACAGTACATTACTACTCTATGCTTAAAAGCTATTGTGTGCTTAAAATATGCTGGACACTCCTTTAAGAGACTGCTTGTTTATTATCTAATGTAATTATTGTAACCACCTTATGAGGTGTTACTTTTATTATCCTCATTCTATAGAAGAGAAAACTGAGGTTAATAAGTTGCTCCGGATCTCACAGTTAGTGCATACCAGGGCTGTGATTCAAACTAAGGCAGTATGGCTAGGAGTGAGGTGCCTAACCGCTCTGCCCTCCTAGCTCCTACCTGGGGCAAAGCAGAACTATGATGATCTATGCAGCCACTGCCTCTCTTTCTGCTCCTATTTAAGAGAAACAGCAAATAGATTGAATCAAAATAGTCTTTTACAACTGTAAACAACTGTAAACTGAAAACCACTGTATTCCTGATGGAGTCATAATTAATTCTGCATTAACCTATGTTAAAAGCATCAATTGTTGTTGACATCTAGTCTGACAATAAAGATGGACATTTCTAATTATTTTATGTACTCATTAGTAGGTTTTCCAGATGAAAATGTCTTGAATTTCTAGTAGGAAAGTTAATCATCTGAGAAGTCTAACCTGTAGTCTATGAACAAAACCATAATAGAACCCACCAAATAATACAGACATATTAAATCTGAATCAAAAATTACATAATAGCACATTTACATGGCTTTCATAACCAAGCTAAATCAAAATATGGTTTAGAACAAAAAATAGTAGAATACAACAATTTCCAGCAATGTGAGCCATTAAAAGGGATAATAAGTAAAGCTAATTTCTTTGCACATAAAGCATTGCATTGCCTGACAACTCAAGTGTCTATCAAAGCTGTTCAGGCACAGCTGGGTGCTATAAGCCATTTGAACTGATTCAGCCTTCCAATTAAAGTATTTCCAGCCGCTGAAAAATCACAGGTCTTTTTAAGCATAAGGCCCTGGTTCCAGTGGGCTTCTGCCTGCTTACCCTACATTTTTCTCCAGGACTGTTTCTGGGATTAAAACAAAGACAGCCCCTTTTCACTGAAACTTGCTTCTAATATCTCATACATTCTTCCTTTTCCTCCTAATATCTCAACTGCTTCATACAGTGGGGAAGAAGGATCCATGGCAACTGATAAAATAGTCTCCTGAACATGAGACATCCACTCCAAGAAGCATAGAAGTGGAAAGAAAGGAGAGACCAGCTTGGATAAATTTTGTAAGCAATCTGAGACAGTGAAGACTTCTGGACTTGGCACAAGCAGTCCTTGGATATAGACCCACATAGTCCCAGATGATAATACCCTTGGTTAGAAGTAGACACCTAGAAACCAGCTGACCACACCCATTTATTAAATCTGTCACTTGCTCCAGTGTAGAAGCTGAACTGATTTGTCCATTCTAGTCTACTATGTATGCTCTGGAGTAGGGCTGCCTGGACTTGAATTCCAGCACTGCTATCTATAAGATATGTCACTGTGAACTCTTTGTGTAACTGTTCAATCTATTTCTCATCTGTAAATTAAGGATAATAAAACCACCTCCTCACAGGTTATTATAAGAATTAATTGAGACCTAATGCATGTTATGCACTGGTGCATGGTAAGTACACAATAATCGTTAGCTTAACTATTGGATGACCAACCAACTTTCATCTTGTATCTTAGATGATCAATGTGTAACGGCCTTAATCTTCAAAATGTGCAATAATTTCAAGAGGCTTTTTCATACTGCTCATGATGCCTATCCAGGTCTAGAAATAACATAATGAATTCTGCTTCCTTGCATTGCTCTTTACTGCATCTAGTCACTATATGGAGACCAAGGGGATTTCAGTTGCCTGAATGAGCTGCTTTGTTCCTAAAATGTAAGGAAAGAAAAATAAAGCAACTGAAAGCTGCATTGTGTATTTGTTTTCTACCACGTAGACAGGGCACTAAGTTTATAGTGATTAAGAAAAATGTAGTGACAATTAATTCCCTTGGAGTACAACTTTTGATTTCATATACCTGACTGCCACTGTTCTCTCCTCTATTTCTAGGTATTAGTAGCCAAAGCAATGATCTTGCATCAGCACATGAGCTCTAAGGTTCCATTCTGCATACAATCTATCTTGCTATTACACATTAAGGTAGAATAATTGGCATTCATTGATATAATCATATAACAATAAACTAAAAAAAAAAAAAAGAAGAAAATAAGATAGTACAGTTACTCTCTGGTGTAAACAATAAGTAATTGGAGAGCACACTATTTTGTGTCCTAGTATTTAATGGCTACATAGCCAAGAAAGAAATAAAGCCTACTTATTTTTGTTTCATTGTTGAGTCATAGAATAATATAACCCAGGGCTAATTAGAACCTTAGAATAATCAATGACTCAGTGATAATTCACCAAAATTAATTCACTGACTCACAAAAAGTACCAAAAATATATTTAAAAGTCTTGTGAAAAGTGTAGAAATGGTCTTATTGTTTAGAAAAAAACTATGGGCCACTTTTACATATAAACATTACAGTAAAATAAGATAAAAACAAGGCCCAAGATAATCTAGAAAAGCAAAGATGGAAAGAAAGAGAACAAGACATGATTATGTAGCAAGACAGAGAAATATGAATTATCACAATTCTACTTAGGGTAAAACTTTGTGTTCAGAAGAAATGCCTTGTTGAGCCACTGGGTACTGAGAATAAGAATCCAGGGAAATATCAGGCAACCAAAACAGTTTACTGATCTGCAAAGAGAAGTAGAAGAGAAAAAAGGAAAAATCTGAGAGGGGGAGAAACAGTGTCTTACAGTCAGGGAATATTCAGAGAAAGAGAGACCATCTAGCAAAAACATGGAAAAGACACTTTGGAAGGCAAAAATGTCACATGGGGATTTTTTAATGAAAATTCTGTGCAAGATGGGACTTGACAGCTTCCTATAACCTCAAAATTTTTCAATAAAAATCATTCACCAAGAAATCATGTTCTTTGACAAAGCAGACAAAAACATACACTGGGGAAAAGAATCTCTATTCAATAAATGGTGCTGGGAAAATTGGATAGCCTCATGCAAAAGAATGGAACTAGTTCCACACCTCTCACCACTCACAAAAATCAATTCACAATGGATAAAAGACGTAAACCTAAGGCATGAAACTATAAGAATTCTAGAAGAAACTGAAGGAAAACTCTTCTAGATATTGTTCTAGGCAAAGAATTTATGAGGAAGACCCCAATGACAATCACGGCAACAACAAAAATAAATAAATGGGACTTGTTTAAATTTAAAAAGCTTCTGTACAGCTAAAGAAATAATTAACAAAGCAACTAAACAACCTACAGAATGGGAGAAAATACTCTCTAGCTATACATCCAGTAAAGGACTAATACCCAGAATCTACAAAGAACTCAACCAAATCAGCAAGAAAAAAAAACAAACAATTCCATTACAAAGTGGACAAAAGACATGAACAGAAGCTTTTCAAAAGAAGATAGACAAATGGCCAATAAACATACAAAAGAGTTCAAAGTCAGTAATCATCAAGGAAATGCAAATTAAAACAACAATGAGATATCACCTTACCACGGTTATAATGGCTTTTATTAAAAAGTCCAAAGACAACAAATGCTGGTGTGAATGCAGAGAGAAAGGAATGCTTATACCCTGTTTGTGGGACTGCAAATTAGTACAACCTCTATGGAAAATAGTACAGTGATTCCTCAAAGAACTAAAAGTAGACCATTCAACCCAGCAATCCCTCTACTGGGTATTTACCCCCCCCAAAAAAAGAAGTCATTTTATCAAAAAGACACCTGCACTCAAATGTTTATTGTGGCACAATTCACAATTGCAAAGATGTGGAATCAACCCAAGTACCCATCAATTCATGAATGGATTAACAAAATGTGATATATGTATACCATAGAATACTACTACTCAGCCATAAGAAAGGGTGAATTAATGCCTTTTGAAACAATTCGAATGGAATTGGAGACCACTATCCTAAGTGAAGTATCTCTAGAATGAACAAACAAATACCACATGTACTCGCTATTAAATGGGAACTAACTGATGAGCATGCATGTGCATAGAAAGTAAGTAAAACGCAAAGGAAATCAAGCTGGGGAGAGAGGGTGGAGGGGCTGGGGAAAAACCTACCTAATGGGTACAATGAACACTATCTGTGTGATGGGAACCCTTATAGCCCTGACTCAAGCATTACAAACACAATCCATGTAACCAAAAACATCTGTACCCTTCTAATATTTTGAAACAAATAAAATGCAAATAAAAATTTTAAAAAGAAATAGTGAATTTCAGAGGTTTTATAGAAGGATTTCTTTATAAAGAAAATATTTTTCCCCATGGCAGAGTATCAACTGCTGCTCTCTGCTTTATTATTATTTTGGATTTGTAACGTGAGAAATGATAGAATTATTTTTGATCCTGTACTCTCATCACCACCTGTATTACTATTTGAAGTAAACATGCTGAGGAGTATGAGGAGGAAATGGTAGGATGCTATGTATTGCTCCCTTAGTTGACCTAGTATTTAAAGATCAGATCACTCTCCCATGAAGATGAACCACTGCCTGTCTGGGGATAAAATTGGTGAATTTAATATCATAGTAGCAGTGTAGGCACATCTGCCAGACTACACTGGGCTCCTCCTTGAGGAGTAGCTCAGATCTCTCTGTTTTGTCTATGGAAATTGGACTTATTTCCTTTGGACTTTACATAATCTTGGAGATTGAGCTGTGTTTGACCGTAAATTTAAGCAGTTCATCAAGATTACACATGGATTACGAGACATGTTTGCAAATACCAGCCTCTACCAAATCTATTTTTAAAATGTGGAGGCTTATGGCATCCTGGATCATTGTTAACTGCCTCATTTTTGGTTAAATCACCAAAAAAGCCTAGATGACTTGACCACTATCACACAGGCAATTTGTGATAACTAATCAGAACTCTACTTTTTATGACTCTAAGTCCAGTATATTTTTCACTCGGTCTCCTTGCAAAGGGTATATACAGAGTAGTATACTGCCACTGACTCTTGCAAAATGATTTCTGTAAGCTAATGCCAATATTTGATAGCCTTATTCCAGTGCTCCAAGCATTTCCACATGATTTGGCTGAGCTAATTACTTTTTAATGCCAGGCATTTAAAAATTAGAAAAGGCGCATTCGTTCGGATACAGGGCCAAAGGAAAAAAAGACAGTAGTCCCCACCCTGTCACACTCCCTCCACCTCTGGTAGAGGATTGTCACAAGTGTGGGCTTGTTTCCACTTGAAGCATGATATTAATGTTTCTTGCTGGACCTAGGATAAATGGCAAAAATCTTCACTTTCTTATCCTGGAGAGAATTTAAAGAATGGGGCTGGGCCTCAGAGTATAGTTCCATTAGTTTAGATACAATTACCACAGCAGCAGCTCCGTCTGTGTCAAGATTCCTAACTTCTAGAGTAAACCTCCTAATGTTTGTTAATCAAACCTGAACTGGTTTTCACCATGCCCTCAAACTCAAAAGCTGGTACACAAAATGATAGAAAGTTGCGATAAGAGAAAAAGGGAATCATTCTCACCGATTTGCCTCCTTCTAAAAATAAAGCAGAGAAAATGGAGTCCTGTGTACTGTAGCCTTAATTATAAGGCAAGCCACTTTAATAATTCAAAACATTTTTCTCTCAGGTCTTACTTTACTGAAGAGTATAAAGTTTGATACTTGTGCCTACTTACACTCTGAACTGCCAACATTAGTATGGCCTTGCTTTTGCTTGTCGACAGCTAGAAAATTGTTGTAAAGGTAAGTTCTCAAACATGAGCTGAAACTTGCTTTACCTATTTTATCTCTACCCTAAGACAAAACTATCACAAACATAACTCTTAAGAAATATTCAACACTTTCACAATGTTACAAAAATATCAATAGTAACCCCAAAACTACATTACTTCTATTGTTTAGTGGATATTTTGTGGTGTGTTAGTGTGGATTTGGTTGTTTCCTTCCTTGCTTGCTTTATGGACTTTTAAAATTTCATCTCCCTCCTTTTAAATGGCAATACCTGCTTATTGATTTAATTGTTTTATATCTCTAAACCACATATTGCTTTCTCTTTATTGTATTTTTATATAAAATACATCAATTTAAATAGCTTCATTCCATGTAAATTTGTTTGTTTGGTTATTTCTAGAGATTTTTAAGTGTTTTACAAACCTGACTTGAAAATAAACCATTGATATCTGATTGTACATTTACCAGGCTGATGTAGCAGAGACGGTATATGAAGATTTGGAGTTCAGCAAGACCTGGCTATAGTTAGGTACCTAGTAGTTCTTACAGAAGACTAGACATAAAGGCCCAGAAAAAGAAGGTTTATAGAATCCTGAACAAGCTTGAGAAATAAGGAAATGGTTTATATAAATCTTTCCTACTTCATTAGCATATTTCAACTAGGAACTGGGCTATAAAAGAAAATAAATGGCAATAGTCATCCATCCCCTTATTTTCCTTCCTATTGTTCCATGGTAGACAGGATGCTTTCATTTTCTAGGCATTCTCTGCCACTATAATTGGAGCTGATGACAAATGTGATATTAATAACCCACCCTCTTTGGACCATGAAGTGGCTGCACTGGGTCCCATTGTTGTTTTCTGTCTCACTCTTCTATAAGAAGCCAGTCTCAAAACACCAGCCAAATAAGCAAAATCTGCACTACAAAAGTCTATCTTATAAATGGCATTCTCCCTTTTATAATGCTTGTTCCCCTTCCTTCCTATTCATTATGGGCAGACTTGTCCCCCAAAATTCAGGTTGTTTCATCAGAAACAAAGTTTTAATCATTCGTGGCTTATTTCTGCCTAAGACCTAGTCAGAGACATAAAGATTATAACTGACTCAATTCCTTTATTTTATTTAAGGGTTTAGAATATAATAACATGGAAGAGCCAATTTATTCTTATACACAGGTCTCAGTGACCATACTGTGCTCAATATTTAACCCCAAACATAGACTTTACTTCTCTTCCAATGGGACATGTTCACATCTACATTCTGTGAATTATCCCTATGCAAACTGCTTTAAGTTTTTCTTTCTTTCATCCTCCAAAAAGATTCTCACAAAGAGAATTTTAAGAATCTTCCTGCATATTATATTTACTGTTGATTAGTCTAAATAATCCACTGAATAGGTGCAGAGAGCACATACAAAGAGCTTCTGTTTGATAACAGAATGCATCTTATAATTTTAGTAAAATAACATTTCTATTACTGCTTTTTAGTTTTGTTCTTAGTTTGCATAACTTGAGTGTATATCAATTTAAGAAAAATAATGTGGGTTTTTTTAAAATGTATTTGATAGAAGCTATTTTGCTTCTCAAAGAGATATTTAATAAAAATAAAAGATTTAAAGAAGAGAAAAGTTACCATAGTGAATCTCCTACCTTAATGGAATTTTGAGAGATATTCAGAAAGCATTTCAGTTAACTATTCAACTCCCCAGTGGAAGTGGCAAGAATCCTCTCTGTGAGTTATCTTCTAATCCTTGAACAACTTGTCCTCCTTATGAAATGAGAGTCATTTGGCAGATAGAATAAGGAGTAAAGTTATACAGTGATGGACAACCTAATATGCATGACAACTTGGGAGCATGGAAAGAGACTCCATGGCAGGCATCAAGGCCAGCCATTTACTTTAGAACACATGATGTCTCTTGAGAGAAATAATAAAAAGAAGTCTCTGGGACTGAGAATCAAGTCTAGGATACCAAAATTAAAATAGAGAAAGGAGAAGATAAATATGTTTCCCTATCTCTCAAGAAGGAGGGTAGACAATAACTTTTCCATGAGTTAAGAGAAAGTCAAGGTACCTTGGCCTTTTGTCTTTGGATCATTGGTTCATAGTTGGCTGGAAAAAGTGTTATGAGTTCCCTACTGAATCACTGGTATGTCCACAAATGAGAATTTGTCCCAAGTTCTTCAAGAAAAAGAATATAAAAATTGAAATATCCAGGTATATTTGAGAAGCTTAATAAATGATGACATGCTCTGCTTGAAAATAAATCTTTCCTCATCTTTAAGGAAAGCTCAAAATTGTTATGAGTGGTATAGATTAAGATTTAAACAAATTAGGAGCAGTAATAATAGCCATTGTCATAGGAAATCTACCCTAGACTCTGATGCTAGATGTGAAATATTCAGGAATCCTCAAGAAGAAAGTGCATCCAGAGCTAGGAGAGGCACTCAAATCACTTAAAAGGAATAAGTGTGGGCTCAGATAAATTATTGTTGTGTTTGTGTAATAGTAAATGTACTAGCATATAACAAAGCAATGACTAAGGTGAAATACTCTGTCCTAATACTCTAGTACCCTGCTTTCCTATAGCTCCCCTAGAGTCTGAGCTGCTAACATATCCCTCTCCTTGAGGAGTGGAGTCATCACTGTGCTGCTCCATTCTCCCCAGGTCCCAAACTATAGCCATTCTGTGGTACTTATTGCCACTCTACCTGGCCTCTCAAAGTCTTGGATACTGCTGGGACCCACAATCCCAGTTTCTGGAGTTACCACTGCACAATGACTCATGCCCAGGAACTGGATTTGCCTCTTAGCCCTATAAGCTTAGGTTCCCAAATTACAGCCATATCCTGAACCTGGGACTCAGAATTCCAGAGCACTCCTTCTTCCCAAGAGTCAGACCAGGGCTATTCCCTGTTCACAGCTACAACCTGATCCTCTGGACCCAAGCTGCTATGATGTGACTCAGATTCACAGGTCTTATTTCTGTAGTCAACTTACATTGCAACAGAGAGTGAATCTACACTTCAAGATTCAGGTTTCACAATATGTTTGTGAGACACTGAATCTAGTACCCTGGCCTCACAGCTGCTCTGAGCACCTGCACCAGGAAGCCAGTGCCACCATAGCTGCTTTTAGACTATGTCAGACATGACAACAAGAGGAATCCTGTCAGTTGTCTCCCCATCATGGAAAAAACTGAAATAGGAGCACATACAAAAGCCTTTGCCACCAAGGACATTGAAAACCTACACTATCACTGCTACTAAAACAAAATTCTAGATCCTAGGCCACAGAGACATCCACAGTTATTACTGACATTGAATGAAGCCAAAACCCTGCACAAAGACTCTACCACTGCATCTACCCAGAAACAATCACTACACATTTCCCAACTGATACACTAAGGCCCAACCTCGAATGACAGTCATTCTCTATGAAAGCCATTCTAGAAAGTTTGAGATAGGTGATTGTTCCACCAGATGGTCAGACATCAACTGAGAGACACAAGAAACATAAAAAAAAGGGAGGGGGGAAATATGACATCACTAAAGGAACATAATAACATTCTATTAACAGACACCAATGAAAAGGAAATTACTGAAATGCCAGAAAAGGAAACCAAAATAATGATCTTAAGAAAATGCAATGAGATATAAAAAAAAATAGACAATTTAATGAAATCAGGAAAACAATTTATAATATGAATAAGAAATTCAACAAAGAGATAGATATAATAAAAAAATCCTCCAGCTGAAGAATTTAATGAATAAAATAAAACCTATTAATAAAACAGAGAGTTTCGACAACAGACTTGATCAGGCAGAAGAAAGAATCTCTAAACTTGAAGATAGGTCACTTGAAATTACCCAGTTAAAAAAAGTAATGTAAAAAAGAGTGAAGAAAACCTATGAAAATATGGAACACCGTTAAGCAAACAAATTGAATTTTAGGAGCTCCAAAAGGAGAAGACACGGAAAAAGGAACAGAAAACATATTTACTGAAAACTATATAGCTGAAAATTTCCCAAGTCTAAAAAGAGATATGAACTTCTAGATCATAGAAGCTTAAAATTTCTCAAATAGATGAAAACCAAAAAGGACCTCCCCAGAAACATACAGTCAAAATGTCAAAAGTCAAAGACAAAGAGAATTCTAAAAGCAACAAGATGAAAGCATCAAGTCATACTGCTTCAGCACTCTGTAAATAAGTTTCCCTAATAAATGCCTTGCACTGATCACGCTGGCTTTTAGTGCTCCTTTCTTTGGAATCTCAACTAGCCCCAACTCAGATTGGTTTAACACTCCCTCGTGGGAATTCCCCTGCCTTTCCTTTTGGAGTAATTCCAGCCGTGTGTTTGACACGATAAAACAATTGGTGTAGCTGTCATAATTTCAAATAAACAGGCTAGGGAAAAGAAATGGACTCTAGGGAGGTATCAGGATGGCTGCAAGGAAATAGGTGGGGTGCAATAGCCCACTTGCTTGATGCTTGTAGTCTGCCCTGGGTATATGGAGGTACATCAAAAGCTCCAGCAGGCTTGTTTAGCCTGATGAAGTATTTAAAATTGCAAACAGCCAGCAAGGATGTCAGGTGCTTAGCAACAGAGGCTCTCAGCAGGCAGCCAAAACCTAGGTGTACGAGTTAGAGGAGAAATTACAACTGGAAGGAGACATGACCCAACCACTACTGTTAGTTATGACACAGAAGGAAAAGTGCAAGTGGGGAGCGCTGCTGAGTGGTGCCAAGGGAGGCCACAGTCTTAGTGCTGCCACTGGAGGAGCTTTGGGCTGCAGTGGCAGCTCCAAGTCTCACCTGCTGGAGGTAGAGAAACAAGAGGGGAAAAAAGGGGTGGATGGCTCCAAATGGCCAGGGGTGGCAGCAGCTGCCCAGTTAGGGGTCTGCAGCAGTGGGCAGCATGGATTGGAGGGCAGGCCAGCCAGGGGTGGGAGTGGGGTGGGGAGGAGGTTACTGTAGACAAAAAGAAAGTGGTCTTGGACTGCAGAGCCCCCAAGGTTGGACCCTGGCAGCAGTGGCTGGGCACTGAAGTGGCACACGTGTGGTAGATTTCACCCATCCCTGTCACTGTGGAGTCTACAAATGTCCCACACTGGGATGGAAGGACTGTCATAGTGCTCCTGGTAAGATATCCAGGATATAAGGCTGACGAGATTATTGTCGGGGGCAGGGGTCTAACACCAGTGTTATTATACAGGAGGCTTCCTTACCTGTTCCTAATAAATTTTTGTCTTTTCACTGTTATAGCTTGAGCTGCCTTCTCCTTTGCTGTTATATCATTCCCACTAAGGCTTGGGTATCCTTGAAGAACATTTTCCTGGCCTGGGCCCCTCACAGCCTGGATGCAAGGCTAATCTAACTGCTAGGTTTTGGGTCTTATGCCCCTGAGTGACCAAGGAGGAACTCCATGGTGGACTATGGTGAAGATTGGATCTCTATACAAACCTGGATAACTGAACAATGAATGGAAATGGGTACCCTAGATACCTGTGACATCACACCCACAAACATGAGTGATTGGGCTGTGACAGGGAGCCACCCTATACGCAATGTAAGTTTTTCCCTAAATATGTCCTGCAGGGAGGCAACCATCAAAGCCAGAACTTCTCTGAAGAACACCATATCCCAGTAATGGGGATGATACTGGCAATCTAGGATGGCTTTGTGTGGCTCATCCCTACAGCAGGGATGCTCTCCCAGGTTGCAGAAATCTATTAAGAAAAATGTAAGCACTCTAAAACTACTCAGGTAATCAACACCAGGTCCCTAGAGTTCCTCCCAATTGCCCAAAGCCAATAAAGCATTTTACGTAGGGACATAGATAGGTTTGCCACAGACTAGTTTCATAGGTGAGGAATGTATTAGATCACCCCACATGGCACTCAGTGACTGTGTTGTTTTGCTACTAACCTCTGGCCCTAGCTTCCCCCGAGGTAGCATGGATGGTGCACCCTGAGCTTCCTGTGGGTGAATCCAGAATCTCTGACTCTATCCCTGTCCCTCCCAACAAGCAAATCTGGATGGGTCAGTGGAATAGGTCCATTTTTTTCTTGATAGGATTACTGATTGACTATATTTATGCCTCCAGGAGGCCCTATTAATATCATGCAGGAGGTAGAAGCCCTTCAAAACTTTGTCTCCACAGCTTTGAATGACAGGAATGGTTTGGAGGCTAACCACTGAAACAGCAACAATGAGGAAAGCGGTCCTGCCGAACCAAATGGCTCCAGACATGCTGACAGCTGCACAAGCAGGAACCTGCGCCCTTTTAAAAATCGAACGTGGTATATATATCCCAGACAAAAGACACTGAGGTTAATCAATCCTTCCTTCATTTATAAAAGCAATTATTAATACAGTTAATTTGCCACATGGTGGATGGCTCATTGTGGTCTACAAACAAATCATAGTTTGGGGGATAGGGTGGAAAGTTCTGCTATTAAGCCTTTTGGGAATTATGATTTTAGGTCTTGTCATGTGCACTTGTCTTTACTGTCGGTGTGGGTTGTGATTGCAATGTCTTATAAAATTGGGGCAAAAGACCTTGCAGGCTAACTCATCCTTTTCTGCTGGCTCAGGGAACATTGCAGAAAAGGAGGGCATGTAAAATTATAGGAGCCAGTCAGGGAGATAGATTGTAGGATCCCCCAGGTTCACCTACTTTCTTTCTGTGTCCTGGCCAAAAATCACACAGTGCTTTCTGCTCTATGACCCAGCCAGCTGCAAGGTTTCCCTAGCAGGCTTGAACCCAAACTGGGGCCTTGAACATTCCCAGGCACTGATAAAGGTAGCTAGGTTGTTATACAAACCACCAAAAGAAATTGGCTCCATCCCTGAACCAAATTTCATAAACCTTCATATGACCTCTATACCCTGACCCTCCCACAGCAGACATATCTAAGTAGAACACCCCTTTTCTCTTGCTGTGCATTGTAAAGACTGCTTCAGCACTCAGTAAATAAGTTTCCCTAATAAATGCTTTGGATTGATCACCGTGGAATTCAGTGCCCCTTTCTTTGGAGTCCCAACCAGCTCCATCTTGGGATGGTTTGGGGCACTCCTTTGTAGGAACTCTCCTGCTACTGTTTTCTGGGCAATTCCAGCCACAGATTTGGCAGGATGAAACAACCTCAACAGACATTTCTGAAAAGAAGACATACAAATGGCCACCAGGTATATGAAAAGGTGCTCAACACCACTAATCATCAGGGAAATGCTAATCAAAACTACAATAAGATCTCTTCTCACCCCAGTTATTAATAGAATGGATATCATCAAAAAGACAAAAAATAACAAGTGTTGACAAGAATTTTAAAAAGGGGGCCAGACACAGTGGCTCACGCCTGTAATCCTAGCACTCTGGGAGGCCGACACGGGCGGATCACTTGAGGTCAGGAGTTTGAAACCAGCCTGAGCAAGAGCGAGACCCTGTCTCTACTAAAAATAGAAAGAAATTAATTAGCCAACTAAAAACATATAGAAAAAATTAGCCAGGCATGGTGGCACATGCCTGTAGTCCCAGCTACTCAGGAGGCTGAGGCAGAAGGATAGCTTGAGCCCAGGAGTTTGAGGTTGCTATGAGCTAGGCTGACACTACAGCACTCTAGCTCAGGCAACAGAGACTCTTTCTCAAAAAAAAGGGAGGGGGGATGCTCATTCACTGTTGGTGGGAATATAAAGTAGTACAGCCATTATGGAAAATAGTACAGAGGTTCCTCAAAAAACTAAAGCACTAAAAACAGAGCTACCATATGATCCAGCAATCCCACTGCAGGATATATATATAAATAATTAGAAAAGAAATGTCTGCACTCCCATTGTTTATTCCAGCACTATTCACAATAGCCAAAATATGGAACCAGCCTAAGTGTTTATTGATGGACAAATGCATTAAAAAATGTGGTATATATAAACAACAGATTATTATTCACCCATAAAAAATGAAATCCTGTCATTTTCAGAAACGTGGATGGAACTGGAGGTCATTATGTTATGTGAAATAAGCCAGGCACAAAAAGACAAATATTGCATGTTCTCACTCATATGTGAAAGCTAAAAAAGTAGATCTCTTGGTGATAGAGAGTAGAATTGTGGTTACCAGAAGCTATAAAGGGAAGAGGAGAAGAAGAGAAATTGATTAAGAAGTACAAAATCAAGTTAAAGAAGAGAAATTAGTTCTAGAATTTGGTAGTACACTATGGAAATTACAGTAAATAATTTATTGTATATTTCAAAATGGCTGAAAAGAAATGTAATACTCCCAGCACAAAGAAAAGATAAATGTTTGAGGTTATGGATATCCCCATTACCCTACTTTGTTCATTATACATTGCATACATGTACCCAAAAATATGTACAACCATATCAATTTTAAAAAGTCAGGTGGCTTATGAGGAACCAATTTAACACACAAAGGTTAACATCCCAATGCATAATGAATTCTTAAAAATAAATTTAAATTATAAACTGAGTAATTTCAGTTAAATGATTTTGAAATTACTTATCTTTTTCTTTTCTAGATTCACTGCTAATTCTTATACCAAAATAAGAATGAAACTGTTTTCTCATCTAAAAAAAGTCTTGCTGATAGATAGTGGTTCTGAAAACGTGGAATTTGCATCACTTATTTCAATTTCAAACACAGTACCAAACAAAATGGTTAGACCAACCCATACATTTGCTTCAGTGTTGGAAATTTAGAATAATTGGTCTTCAATTACTCAGTTCACTTATCACCAATGTGGAGTCAACAGTACAGATTTGAGACCCCTTTAGACACAATAGGGTAAAAAGAAATTAAAAGCTACTAAAAACACTACACCCAAAGTTGATGTCTGTTAACCTTTAAAACAATAGATGTATGCACAGATGCAGTGCAAAGGAAACACTTATACACTGCTGGTAGGAATGTAAATTAGTACCATCTCTATTTTTCCAATAGTATGGAGATTCCTC
Organism: Mirza zaza; assembly: GCA_008750895.1. NCBI lineage: Eukaryota > Metazoa > Chordata > Mammalia > Primates > Cheirogaleidae > Mirza > Mirza zaza. Next base: position 971 of record VSMD01078132.1, on the reverse strand, counting down.
AAAGAACTAAAAGTAGACCTACCATTTGATCCAGCAATCCCACTTCTGGGGATCTACCCAAAGGAAAAGAAGTCATTTTTTCAAAAGACACCTGTACCCATATATTTATCACAGCAGAATTCACAATTGCAATGATCTGGAACCAATCTAAGTGCCCTTCTTGGAATACTATACACACACACATACACACACACACACACACCACGGAATACTACTCAGCCATCCAAAAGAATGAAATAATTTCTTTTGCAATGACTTGGATGGAACTGGGGGCCATTATTTTAAATGAAGTAACCCTGGAATAAAAAACAAAATACCACATGTTCTCAATTATAAGTGGGAGCTAAGCAATGGGTATGCATGGTCATAACTTAATGGACATTGGAGACCCAGAAGGGGTAAGGTGGAAAGGAAGTGCAGGATCAAAAATTACCTAGTGGATACAGTGTACACTATTCAGGTAATGAGTATATTAAAAGCCTAGACTTCTCAAAAGAAAATCATAATCTTGAAGAATATTCTAAACAACTTTTTAAGATATAATGTTACGTAAAAGAGCAGAATGAAAAACTGCACTAAAAATAAGCAGATATTTTTACACTCTTTAGATATACATCCAAAAATAAGACTTAAAAATATGTTTTAAAGGTTAACAGACATTAACTTTGGGTGTGGTATTTTTAGTAGCTTTTAATTTCTTCTTACCTTGTTGTGTCTAAAGGGGCTCTCGAATCTGTACCGTTGACTCCACATTGGTGATAAGTGAACTGAGTAATTGAAGACCAATTATTCTAAATTTCCAACACTGAAGCAAATGCATGGGTTGGTCTAACCATTTTGTTTGGTACTGTGTTTGAAATTGAAATAAGTGATGCAAATTCCACATTTTCAGAACCACTATCTATCAGCAAGACTTTTTTTAGATGAGAAAACAGTTTCATTCTTATTTTGGTATAAGAATTAGCAGTGAA
>VSMD01078130.1:0-11738 GCA_008750895.1 Mirza zaza | reverse complement strand
TCTATATATATTAGTTGGCCAATTAATTTCTTTCTATTTATAGTAGAGATGGGGTCTCGCTCTTGCTCAGGCTGGTCTCGAACTCCTGAGCTCAAACGATCCGCCCACCTCGGCCTCCCAGAGAGCTAGGATTACAGGCTTGAGCCACAGCGCCCGGCCAAGAATCAAATGTTAATTGGTGAAACAACCATGGCCCTCTCATTCATAAGGCTGATTTTTTTTTTTTTTTTTGAGACAGAGTCTCACTTTGTTGCCCAGGCTAGAGTGAGTGCCATGGCGTCAGCCTAGCTCACAGCAACCTCAAACTTCTGGGCTCCAGCAATCCTCATGCCTCAGCCTCCCAAGTAGCTGAGACTATAGACATGCGCCACCATGCCCAGCTAATTTTTTCTATATATATTAGTTGGCCAATTAATTTCTTTCTATTTATAGTAGAGACGGGGTCTCACTCTTGCTCAGGCTGGTTTCGAACTCCTGACCTCGAGCAATCCCCCCCGCCTCGGCCTCCCAGAGTGCTAGGATAACAGGCGTGAGCCACCGCACCTGGCCAATAAGGCTGATTTTTATCAAAGTTGTATGAACAAATTACTTTTGCTTGTGTTTACTATTAAAATTATAATTGGATCCCATCAGGACTACTTCTGGGTCCTCCAGTACTCAAGAACCACTGAATTAATTGAATGACATAAGGCCCCTTATCACTCAAATATTTGAGAATTCTAGTTAGCCAGGTTATTCTTTTTTTGAATCTTCGATCTCTCTATCTCTTGCTGAAGATTTCTAAACTTAAGTCACAGTTGGCAACTTACCTCTTCTGAGGAGCTCATTTTACTGCCAGTTAATCCTGGAACCATAGGATTCATCAGATGGACCCGTTTTGAGTAGCCAAGTCCAGGGAGGTACTGAGAGATGAGAAAGAAATACACAAAAGCAGGTATTAGTATAAATTCCTCCTCAGTGACCCAATCTCATCTAACTTGGCCAGCAATTTAACAGTTTGACATATTCCTTCCAATCTTTCTTCTGAATATATATAGTTTTCAGTAGTGATCATAATGTAAGCAAAGTATTTTTTCTTATTGCTTTTCTATGAAGTCTTACATTGTGAGGCTACTGGACTTACCCTCCCATAAACAATTATAAAAGCTGGAAATACATAAAACAACCACTTGCAGGCATCAGATAACAATCAGTGTAGGGCCACAAATCTTGACAGAAGGGGAGTGAGGTGACCCCAAACTCACCCTGGCTTTCTCACTGAGGGCATTTTTTTTCAAATCAGATGCTGAGAAAAAGGGACCAGGCAGACAGCAGCCGACTAAGCAGAGGAGACAGAGATTGGAGTTCAGGGTTGCAGGAGGCTGAGGTTTGGGATGGGTTCTAGAGAAGGAAGTCCCCCCACCAGTAAAAAAAGAAAAAGAAAACTATGTCAAAATTCCCCATCAATTTCTTGGCTGACTCATGGCTGTGTGTGTATGTGGTGAGACTCCAGGAAGCCCAGCAGAGAAGAGGCTCTGGGAGACTAGAGATCTTAGCAGAGATTCCAGAGGCCACACAGTACTGGGTAGAAAGTTGAAGTTTACAGCCAAAGTACAAAGGGCTTTGCGAACACCCTGAGATTTCAGTTTGAGACCCCAGAGAGGCCACACCCTAGGAATAAGGACCACATTGTAGGGGTAAGGAGATGTGTTCTAACAAAACGTAAAACCAACACCTGACAAGACAAAGGTGATAAATCAGTAATTTAGCAGCCTACAGAAAACAGCACTCTGCAAACATAATCCAGAGCCTCTACAATGTATCTATATTCTCTTTGATACAGCAAATAGGAAGCAGAAAAAAGTGACTGATAGACTTGTGGCCCCAGCTACTCAGGAAGCTCAGGTAGGAGGATTGCTTGAGCCCAGGAGCTCGAGGCTGCAGTGGGCTACAATCATGCCAATGCACTCCAGCCTGGGTGAAACTCCGTCATTTAAAAAGAAAAGAAAAAGACTGATAGGCAAGAGAAAACAGTCAATAGGGGCTAGGCATGGTGGCTCACATCCATAATCCTAGCACTCTGAGAGGCCAAGGCAGGAGGATCACTTGAGGTCAGAAGTTTGAGACCAGCCTGAGCAAGAGCAAGACCCTGCATCTACTAAAAATAGAAAAATTGGCCGGGCGCAGTGGCTCACACCTGTAATCCTAGCACTCTGGGAGGCCGAGGAGGGTGGATTGCTCGAGGTCAGGAGTTCGAAACCAGCCTGAGCAAGAGCGAGACCCCGTCTGTACCATAAATAGAAAGAAATTAATTGGCCAACTAATAAATATAGAAAAAATTAGCCGGGCATGGTGGCACATGCCTGTAGTCCCAGCTACTCGGGAGGCTGAGGAAGCAGGATCGCTTGAGCCCAGGAGTTTGAGGTTGCTGTGAGCTAGGCTGACGCCACGGCACTCACTCTAGCCTGCGCAACCAAGTGAGACTCTGTCTCAAAAAAATAAAAAATAAAAAAAAATAAAAATTGAAAAATTAGGCATGGTGGTGTGCACCTGTAGTCCCAGCTACTCAGGAGACTGAGGCAGGAGGATTGCTTGAGCCCAGGAGTTTGAGGTTGCGGTGAGCTATGATCACACCACTGCACTCTAGCTAGGGTGACAGAGTGAGACTATGTCTCAAAAACAAAAACAAACAAAACCAATTATTATAAAGTCTTTGAGATTTAAAACATATGCAAAAAGTAAAATATATGGCAACAATAGCACAAAGGGCAGGAGGGAGTTAAATGGAATAAAACTACTGTAGATTCTTGCATTGTTGGGAAGTGGTAAAAATATCTAACTTAAACTCTAATAAATTACAAGGATACCTGCTGTAATCTCTAGAGCAGGGGATGGCAAAACTTTTCTGTAAAGGTCCAGATAATAAAAATTTTAGGCTCTGTGGGTCATATGTGATCTCTATTGCATATTCTTTTTCACTTTTTTTTGAGACAAGGTCTTGCTCTGTTGCTCAGGCTAGAGTCCAGTGGCATCATCATAGTTCGCAGCAACCTCAAACTCCTGGGCTCAAGTGATCTCCCTGCCTCAGCCTCTCAAGCAGCTGGGACTATAGGCGCACACCACCATACCCAGCTAAGTTTTCTATGTATTTGTAGGAATGGGTTTTGCCATGTTGCTTAGGTTGGTCTTGAACTCTGGGCCTCAAATGATCGTCCCATCTCGACCTTCCAAAGTGGCAGGATTACAGGCATGAGCCACTGTCCCTGGCCCACCGTTTTTACAGTACTTAAAAAATGTAAGAACCATTCTTAGCTTGTGAATCACACAAAAACAAGGTAGGTATGGGCCAAATCCCTGACAGAATAATAAAAGAAGGTTCAACTAGAAAGTTAATAGAGTAGACAATATGGAATAAGAAATAATCAAACAGTTTACATTGTAAGCAATCCCCATTCATAAAATATATCAAAACACTATTATTTTAATATTGTATTAGGACATTAAATATGAAACATCTGATTTTGTTTTTTTTTTTTGTTTTTTGTTTTTTTGAGACAGAGTCTCACTTTGTTGCCCAGGCTAGAGTGAGTGCCATGGCGTCAGCCTAGCTCACAGCAACCTCAAACTCCTGGGCTCAAGCAATCCTGCTGCCTCAGCCTCCCAAGTAGCTGGGACTACAGGCATGCGCCACCATGCCCGGCTAATTTTTTCTATATATATTAGTTGGCCAATTAATTTCTTTCTATTTATAGTAGAGATGGGGTCTCGCTCTTGCTCAGGCTGGTCTCGAACTCCTGAGCTCAAACGATCCGCCCACCTCGGCCTCCCAGAGAGCTAGGATTACAGGCTTGAGCCACCGCGCCCGGCCTGAAACATCTGATTTTGAATCAAAAGCGTATTTTATTATATCTCAAAGAAGAAGCAGTACAATTAATCAAAGTATGTATCTAAACTATGGACACAGTTTTGCCATCTTAACGATAGCTTATTTATGCTAGCAATGAAGAAACCTGGAGAGCAAGTGGTGATGAAATTGTTAAAGGCATTTTCCACAGCTTTTTGAGAATGGAATATTTTTCCTTGCAAGAAGCAGTCCAGGCTGGGCGCGGTGGCTCACGCCTGTAATCCTAGCATTCTGGGAGGCCGAGGCAGGTGGATTGCTCGAGGTCAGGAGTTCAAAACCAGCCTGAGGGCCGGGTGCGGTGGCTCACACCTGTAATCCTAGCTCTCTGGGAGGCCGAGGTGGGCGGATCGTTTGAGCTCAGGAGTTCGAGACCAGCCTGAGCAAGAGCGAGACCCCATCTCTACTATAAATAGAAAGAAATTAATTGGCCAACTAATATATATAGAAAAAATTAGCCGGGCATGGTGGCACATGCCTGTAGTCCCAGCTACTTGGGAGGCTGAGGCAGCAGGATTGCTTGAGCCCAGGAGTTTGAGGTTGCTGTGAGCTAGGCTGACGCCACGGCACTCACTCTAGCCTGGGCAATAAAGTGAGACTCTGTCTCAAAAAAAAAAAAAAACCAGCCTGAGCAAGAGTGAGACCCCGTCTCTACCATAAATAGAAAGAAATTCGTTGGCCAACTAATATATATGGAAAAAATTAGCTGGGCATGGTGGCAGCCTATAGTCCCAGCTACTCGGGAGGCTGAGGCAGCAGGATTGCTTGAGCCCAGGAGTTTCGGGTTGCTGTGAGCTAGGCTGATGCCACAGTACTCACTCTAGCCTAGGCAACAAAGCAAGACTCTGCCTCAAAAAAAAAAAAGAAGTAGTCCAAGCTTGGAAGAAGTGCTAGTCAGTTGGTGCAAAGTCTACTGAATACAGTAGATGACAGAGAGTTTCCAAGTCCAGCTTCTGTAGTTTGAGCAGCGTTATTTGTGCGACATGTGGTTGAGCGTTGTCTTCCAAGAGGACTGGCCTGTCTCTATTGACCAATCTTGACTGCTTAATCACAAGCATCCTCATCATTTCATCCACTTGGTTGCAGCAAACATCCACTGTAATCAACTGACCAGGTTTCATGAAGCTGTAGTGGATAATACCAGCGCTGGACCACCAAACAGACACCATTAGCTTTTTCTGATGAATATTTGGTTTTGGACTATCTTTTGGCACTTCATCTTTATCCAACCACTGTGCCAAATGCTTGCAATTGTCCAGAAGAATCCATTTTTTGTCACATATAACAATACGATACAGAAATGGTTCATCTGTACATAGTGACAATGAAGAAAGACAAGCTTCGAGATGATTTCTCTTCTGACACTTGTTTAATTCATGTGGAATCCATCTATCTAGCTTCTTTACCTTGCCCATTTGTTTCAAATAGTCTAATATTGTTGGAAGGGTAATGTCAAACCTTGCTGCTAATTCACACTTAGGTTGAGATGGATTCACTTCCACTCTAGCTTTCAGCTCATCATTATCTACCTTGGTCTCAGGTCACCCACATGGCTCATCTTCAAGATTAAAATCACTAGAACGGAATTTCTCAAACCATCGATGTCTTGTGTGTTCATTAGCCATATCCTTCCCAAATACTTCACTGATATTTTGAGCTGTCTGCGCTGTATTGGTTCCATGATGGATCTCATAGTTGAAAATAACACATTTTTTTTTACCTATCCATGGTTTCACAAAAATTGCCATAAAAACAATTTGAAAGATAATCACAAGCCAAAATGTGCATTTGAAAGACTGAGGATGTACCTTCACAATAAAAATAAGAAGTCAAAGTGAAATGTTAGAGATACCAACTGTCAAACTTAGTACTTAAGGATATTAGACATTTCATACTTTTTTTTTTTTTTTGAGACAGAGTCTCACTTTATTGCCCAGGCTAGAGTGAGTGCCGTGGCGTCAGCTTAGCTCACAGCAACCTCAAACTCCTGGGCTCAAGCAATCCTGCTGCCTCAGCCTCCCAAGTAGCTGGGACTACAGGCATGTGCCACCATGCCCGGCTAATTTTTTCTATATATATTAGTTGGCCAATTAATTTCTTTCTATTTATAGTAGAGATGGGGTCTCGTTCTTGCTCAGGCTGGGACATTTCATACTTAATAACGTAATATAACATTCCATTGTGAAGCTTATCATAATGCATTTAACCAATACTTTGCCATTGAATATGTTTATATCCAGATTTTTGCTTTAAATTGATAATGTGATAAGTACTCTTTTTTTTTTTTTTTTTTGAGAAAGAGTCTCATTCTGTTGCCTGGGCTAGAGTGCCATGGCATCAGCCTAGGTCACAGCAACCTCAAACTCCTGGGCTCAAGCAGTCCTTCTGCCTCAGCCTCCCAAGTAGCTGGGACTACAGGCATGTACCACCATGCCTGGCTAATTTTTTCTATGTATTTTTAGTTGTCTGGCTAATTTCTTTCTATTTTTAGTAGAGACGGGTCTCGCTCTTGCTCGGGCTGGTCTTGAACTTCTGACCTTGAGCGATCCTCCCGCCTCAGCTTCCAGATTGCTAGGATTACAGGCATCAGCCACTGTGCCCGGTCTGATAAGTACTCGTATACAAAACTCTAGTTGTACTTATTATTTCCTTAGGACAAATGTCTAGAAATACAATTTTTAGGTCAAAGGGTAGAAATATTTTAGGGCTGTCAAATCATCCCTCAAGAATTTGCATATCCATAAGCAGTGTTTTCGCCACATCTTTGCCAATATGAGGTTTTTGAGAAGCTTTCAAAAATACCACACACTTCTTCTCAATCTAGAGATGGCTAAAACAAAACAGAATAAACCTCATACTTCTTGGTAGCTCTTTTCAACTTACTCAAGTTCTTTCCCAGAAAAGAACTATTATGGTTTTGTGCTGATATCCTCCTAAATCCTAATAAACCTCATCTCAGAGGTGAGCAGTTTACATAACATCCAGGTCAAAGTGGACCAAATGTTCTTGAAAAGAACAATGGTTCTGACTAGTAGTGCATCTCCCTAGAAACTGAGCTATTAGGAAAGAAGCAAATCCAACAGGTCCTGGGGCAGTTTCCTCATGGTAGCAAAAAGCATGGACTTTTAAGTCAGACAGATCTGGGTTCTAATTCCTACTCAGTTATTAACTGTGTGATACTGGACAACCTTCTTATTCTTCTACTTCATTTTTCTCATCTGCAAAACAGGGAGAGTAATATCTACCATACAGTATGATTATGCCTCGTGGGACTGGACCGTCATAGTTCAATGAACTTCAGTTGCATACCTCTGAGGCCCAAATAAAAACAAGACAGGAGAGAGGATACTCACCTTCTCTGCAAAGGTGAAAATCTTTCTCTGATCAACACCTCCAAATTGGGCATCTACTTTTAAATACTCTTCATCCAAAGCCTGTGGAAAGAAACACAGGAACATAAACATCTACCGTACTTCTTCCATATGGGTCTGAGATACCAATAACTTCTGAAAACCTCTAGATTTTTTTCAGTAAGTAGAGCCAGGGAGAAAATAAACAGCTTTTAGCCTCCCCAACAGCTTTTGGCCTCAAGAGCTGTATAAACAGTTGCTGACTGCCTGCAGTGAACATTATTCCACAAGAATAAAAAATAAGAAGAGCTGTGTCTACCCTCGTAGTACTCATAATCCGGCAGGGAGGGAGAGAAAACAAACCATCGTCATGTCAGAGATACCCTATTGAATAAGGTAGCCTGTGACAAATGTAAAGTAGCATAAAGAATTAAGTTCTGTGAGAACTCAGAAAAAAGGTAAGACTGAACTAATAAACAGTGACTGTCACCTCTGACATGGCAGGCCTGGTGCCAGCTTTGTGAATGCCGAGATAAATCAGACCTAGACTCTCCCTTCAAGAAGCCCAATTATCCAGTTGGGGTCATTTCAGTACAGCGTGCTAAGGGTTAACCTAGATGTTCATACAAGGAACAGCACTAACAGAAGGAAGAAATTACCTCCTCTATTTAGTAAGATGGGTGTGGGGAAGGCTTCCTAGAATCAGATTGTGGGCTGTGCTTGGTTTTAAAGAACATATAGATGTTTTTCACCGTGCAGACAAAACAGAATATGACTAGGCATATTCAGAATATGACTAGGTGTGAAGTGCTTAGGGAAATTATGAGTGATTCAGTCTGCAAAAGCACAAACTTCAAGGAATATGGGAAACAGTGATGAGGGCCGGGCATGGTGGCTCACGCCTGTAATCCTAGCACTCTGGAAGGCCAAGGTGGGCGGATTGCTCGAGGTCAGGAGTTCGAAACCAGCCTGAGCAAGAGCGAGACCCCATCTCTACTATAAATAGAAAGAAATTAATTGGCCAACTAATATATATAGAAAAAATTAGCCGGGCATGGTGGCGCATGCCTGTAGTCCCAGCTACTTGGGAGGCTGAGGCAGCAGGATTGCTTGAGCCCAGGAGTTTGAGGTTGCTGTGAGCTAGGCTGATGCCACGGCACTCGCTCTAGCCTGGGCAACAAAGTGAGACTGTCTCAATAAATAAATAAATAAATAAAAAGGGAAACAGTGCTGAGGTTACCATTTCACGGTAAGGACCATGAAATGCCATGCTAGAGGGCCTAGTGTTATTCTGGCCAGTGAATGGTTTAAGGAGGAGAGAAATATGACAAGCACTGTAGAAAGATAACACTAGTAACAGGGCAGGGCAGGCACTGGAGGCCTGTGGGTTGGAGACAAAGAAAAGAGCCAGAAGGCTGTTGAGAGAGTCTGGGTGAGAAATAATCATGAACCAAAAGCAGTAAAGATGCAAAACAATAATAAATGTAAGAGATTTTTTTTTAAGACTGGTCAAGTGCAGTGGTGAGGAGGGCGGAAAGTAGTAGAACAAGGAGTTCAATCTGTAACTGACTGTGAACAATCCCGTGAGATAACTCACTACCTTTGGACCAGCCAATTTAAGAGATTTTTAAGAATTAAAATTGATAACATTTAGTGTATGATTGGCTGGGGGGAAGAGGAACAACAGGTAGAGGAAGAGAAGGTTGAGCAAGCAGGAATAATCTAGAACAGCATTATTCAACAGAACTTTCTGTGGTGATGAATATGTTCTATGACTGTGCTGTCCAAATAGTGACCAACTAGGACTTGAAATATAGCCAATGCAGGCTACATTAGTGGCAAGGTTTGAGAGGATTGACTCTTAATTTTGAAAGTTCTACTGTGGGTAAAATACCCTCAAATAGCATCGCATACTACAGAGAAATCTTTCATGAAAGGAAGAGTCAAATCAGTGTGGCAAACTTCATTGTTGTCTTATTTTATAAAACTGCCACATCTACCCAACCTTCAGCACCCCCTCCCTGATCATGTCTGTAGTCCTAGCACTTTGGGAGGCCAAAGTAGGAGGATCACTCGAGCCCAGGAGTTTGAGGCTGCAATGAGCTATGACTGTGCCACTGCACTCCAGTCAGGGCGACAGAGTGAGAACCTATCTCAAAAGAAAAAGGAAAAGAAAGGAAATAGCCAATGTGGGTAGGGCGTGGTGGCTCATGCCTATAATCCTAGCACTCTGGGAGGCCGAGGTGGGAAGATCACTTAAGCTCAGGAGTTCGAGACCAGCCTGAGCAAGAGTGAGATCCCATCTTTACTAAAAATAGAAAAAATTAGCCAGGCATCATGGCACATGCCTGTAGTCCTAGCTACTTGGGAGGCTAAGGCAGGAGGATTGCTTAAGCCTAGAAGTTTGAGGTTCCAGTGAGCTATGATGATGCCACTGCACTCTAGCCCAGGCAATAGAGCAAGACTCTGTTTCAAAAAAAAAAAAAAGCTAACAATCATCTGAACCTCCAGCAAGTCCTAATCTTTTTGCTGGCAGAGAGTCCTGCCTTGACGTTGATGGCTGCTGATGGATCAGGGAGGGGTGCTGAAGGTTGGGTAGATGCAGCAGTTTTGTAAAATAAGACAACAATGAAGTTTGCCACACTGATTTGACTCTTCCTTTCATGAAAGATTTCTCTGTAGCATGCGATGCTGTTTGATGGTATTTTACCCACAGTAGAACTTCTTTAAAAATTAAGAACCTTTCCATTTTCAAAGGTCCTTTCAAACATTGCCACTAGTAATACTGTAAATTCTTGGTTGTCATTTCAACAATATTCACAGTATCATCGCCAGGAGTAGATTTCATCTGAAGAAACCAGTTTCTCGGGCCAGGAGCGGTGGCTCGCGCCTGTAATCCTAGCTGGGAGCCCAAGGCGGGAGGATCACTCAAGGTCAGAAGTTTGAAACCAACCTGAGCAAGAGTGAGACCTCTGTCTCTACTAAAAATAAAAAGAAATTAATTGGCCAACTAAAAATATATATAGAAAAAAAATTAAAATAGAAAAAAAAAAAAGAACCAGTTTCACTGTTCATCCTTAAGAAGCAAATCTTTATCTATTCAAGTTTTAAAAAAATTTTTTGGAGATGGGGTCTCACTCTGTCACCCAGGCTGGATACAATGGTATGATCCTAGCTCCTGCAGCCTCCAACTCCTGGGCTGAAGTGATTCTCCCATTTCAGCCTCCTCAGTAGCTGGGACTACAGGTGCTTGCTACCCCCCAAGGACAATTTTTTCATTTTTTTATAGACAGGGTCTTGCTATGTTAGGCTGGTCTCAAATTCCTGTCCTCAAGTGATCCTTCCACCTCAGTCTCCCAAGTTGTTGGGATTACAGGTGTGAACAACTGTCACTGGCTCCTGTTCAAGTTTTATCATGAGATTGCAGCAATTCAGTCACATCTTCAGGTGCTACTTCTAATTCTATTCTCTTGCTATTTCTATCACATCTGCAGTTACTTCCCTCAGTGAAGTCTTGAATCCCTCAAAGTCACCCATGAGGGTTGGAATCAACTTCTTCCAAACTCTTGCTAATATTGATATTTTGACATCCTCCCATGAATCAGGAATGTTCTTAATATCATCTAGAATGTTAAATCCTTCCAGAAGGTTTTCAATTTACTTTGCCCAGATCCATCAGAGGAATCACTATTTATGGCAGCTACAATCTTAGGAAATATATTACTTAAGTAATAAAACTTGAAAGTTGAGATTACTCTTTAATCCATGGGCTGCAGAATGAATGTTGTGTTAGCAGAGATGAAAACATTAACCTCCTTGTACATCTCCATCAGAGCTCTTGGGTGACTAAGTACATTGTCAATAAGCAGTAATATTTTGAAAGGAATCTGTTTATCAGAGAAGTAGGGCTCAATAGTGGGCTTAAAATATTCAGCAAATCATGCTGCAAACAGATGTGGGGGTCATTCAGGTTATGTTGTTTCATTTATATAACATAGGCACAGTAGAGTTAGTATATTTCTTAAGGGCTCTAGTATTTTTGGAAAGGTAAATTAGCATTAGCTTCAGTTTAAAGTCAGGAGCCGCATTAGCCCCTAACAAGAGAGTCAGCCTGTCCTTTGCTGCAGCTTCTGCATCAAGTTTTTTTTTTTTTTTTTTTGAGACAGAGTCTCGCTTTTGATGCCCAGGCTAGAGTGAGTGCCATGGCATCAGCCTAGCTCACAGCAACCTCAAACTCCTGGGCTCAAGCAATCCTGCTGCCTCAGCCTCCCAAGTAGCTGGGACTACAGGTATGTGCCACCATGCCCAGCTAATTTTTTCTATATATATGTTAGTTGGCCAATTAATTTCTTTCTATTTATAGTAGAGATGGGGTCTTGCTCTTGCTCAGGCTGGTTTCGAACTCCTGACCTCGAGCAATCCGCCTGCCTCGGCCTCCTAGAGTGCTAGGATTACAGGCGTGAGCCACCTCACCCGGCCCTACATCAAGTTTTGAAGCCAGGCATTGA